>OZ014478.1:31387296-31632296 GCA_963965965.1 Trididemnum nubilum
CCTATGAACATTGTATATTTGGCTTTAGATTCTGATATCTACAAGACAAACAACAAACCTTATTCTTGAAACCAGTGTTTCGAGAAAAAACTTTCAAATCACAGTGGTAAAAGATTTCATAAAACCTCAAATAGTGCAGTCGTGTAACTTCGACTTAGGAAAAACTTACGCCAGTGTATGATTGCGACACAAAAACTCAAACGTTCTACAGCAGTATCGTCTATACAAGACTCAAAACGTAAAATCTAAAGAGTTAAGTTTTGTCGCTATATCTTTCTCAATTCAAGTTTCTAAGACTTGATTAATTGTTTTAACGCAGAGAGCGACATTTTTTTTCTACCTTAAACAAAAACTTCTTCTATTTCGTAACTTTTGATTAACTTTTTTGTGTTCGTTAAGAGTAACTTTGTCAAGACTATCTTAAAATTGCACGATTTCTATGCCTTGAATGACATTTTTACCTTGAATAGCTTAAAATCTGTTTAAAATATCATTTTTTTTACTGATTTCCATGTTTTAAAGTAAGTCTTTATGTGAAAAAATAACTTAAATTCTTTCGGTTTATTTGTTTTGAATTGCATGTTTTCCTTAAAAAACGGTAATTTTTAACAATTTTTTAGTCATGCGATTTTCTCAGCCCTTAAATTTGGTAGAAAATGTTCCAAAATATTAAAATGTTTAGTAAATCGCTTAGTTAAAAAAGATAATGTTCATTATTTTTAATCAAAAAAGTCTGAACTTTTTTGTTTTCGTAGCTATAGTTTTGTAAAAACCATTCAAAATCTTGCATTTCGTCATTTTGAATTGAAACTTTAATTAAAAATAATCTCTTTTTCTACTTTGAAACAAAAACGTTTACCTAACATTTCAAATTTTTTACTAAATTTCTTAGTTTTTTAGTTTTACTCTGATTTTTTTACTAAAATGCCATAAAATTTAACCAAAGTAGATAATGCTTATTAATTTTAGTCAATAAATCTCAACTTTTTTGTTGTCGTAGCGATAAGTTTGTAAAAAATCTTACGTTTTGTCATGTTAAATTGAAAGTTTAAGTAAAAATTAACTTTTTTGTACTTTGAAACTAAAACGTTTACCTAACATCTTAAAATTTTTTTAGTTTTACACTGATCTTTTGACTAAAATACTGTAAAATTTTATTCAACTACACTCTATCTTGAGTTAAAACAAGATCTTTTGCTATTTTTTTTGGTGTCATTCGATATTAAACCTTGTCTTAAAGTCTCGAGTTATAAAATTTCCGTCAGTTTTTGCGATTTTCTTGTTTGCGTCAAAATGTTTTTTTGCAGAAATATCTCAATTAAATTTTAACAGACATAATTGAAAAGCTTGCCTAAAACCTGAACTTTTCATTAATTTTTTTCTTCGTGTGCCGATAATTTCATCAAAATCTTGAGTTTCTTCATGATGGTTATTACTTTTACTTAAACTTACCTAATATAGTAAAATTTTTAACCGTTTTCATCTTTTTATGAGAAATGTTTGATCAAAGACATTCAAATACTTGCATTTTCTTTGATTTGAATAAGAGTTTTAACCAAAAAAACCAAAAATTTCCCTAAAAGTTTATTAAGACATCTTGATGATCGCGATTACGGGTGGAACAGACTGTAAGGTCTTAAATCTTTAATTTTTGATGAGTACTATGTTATGATATTCACTCTGAGCTACGCTGTCAAAGACGTTTTTTGGAATCGGTTGAATTCAAAGTCCACTTATCATATATTTTATTGGAATATTTAACATGGTGATAATTATGTAAAACATTTCAAAAATTTACCTTGAAGTCTTGTTTGAAACCATTATTTTTTATAGTTATTCCAGAGAATCGTTCAAAATTAAACCTTTTTTCATATTCTCGGTTATAAACTTACCTGAAAGATAGTTTATGTGCTTTGAATCAAAAATTTTCTAAATTCTGAAATATTTTAACGATTTTCTTGTTTGTGGTAATTTGTTTAAAAGATATTTCAAAGTTATACAATTTGTTTGTATTAAACAACATTTTGCGAGTTTTTTGAGTAATCGTGCTTACATAGAGGTAAATTTGTGAAAAAGTAATTGTATACTAAAAATGAATATCATTCATTAACTTTTAATTACTAATTCTCTAAAATCTTGTTTTTTATAAATTAATATTGTTTTTATGGGAACAAATTCAATAAATTCTCTTTAATTCTTGTAATTTCTCTGTCTTGAGCGAAACTGTACCGTAACAATCAAAAGCGCTTGTCTAAAATCTTAAATTTTTATAAGTTTCTTGTTTACATAAGAACAGTTTGATCAAAAAGACATTCAAAGTTCAATTTCTTTGACTTGAATAAAAATTTTATCTAAAAAAACCGAAAACTTTCTTAAAATCTTACAAGTTTGAAATATTCTTGTTTATATTGATGGATTGCAACTACGTCATAGCTTTTTCCCGCCAAAACGATTGGACGTCAAAACGCCTTTACAAAGCATTGGACGTTACCTCGAATCAATGTATAATTCCTTCAGTGGGAACGTGTTAAGCATTTGATTGCAAAGTAATACTTTTGTAGATAGCCTGGTCTTCAATGAAAGGTACCAGGAACAATTTAAGCAGCTTACATGGCTCAGCGGATCTTGAAAGTTACGCTTTTCGTGAATTTTCATCGTCCATTGTCTGATATTGTTCACTTTTACCGGCTTTTAGCTTTGGTTCACATCGTAAATTAGGTCATATCCTAAAATACTTAAAATTTTACGTCGCAGCACTAACGCATGGCAGATTAATCTTTAGTTTAAGCACAATTTATGAATAATATTTAACATCACTAGCCCAAGTCGAAATAAATGCAAATTAAGGCTCCATCAAAGTTACACTGAGGCCAGTTAAATATAATTAGTTTAAAATTCAAGTGACATCTCTACGAAATAATTCAATGAAAACAACTGCTTTTACGTTTTAACTCCTTGCAACCAATAACCATAGCGGTAAGTCGCTAATGACAATGAAAATCATAGCGGTAAGTCGCTAATGAAAATCGTCTGTTTTTTCTGAATACTGCTTTTATCTTAAAATTTTTTTAGAAATTTGCTGGTCTTTGTAGAAATGATTCAATCAGAGACATTTGAAACCTTCCAACTTTAACTTGAAAATTTTGTTAAACTATTGCATCAGTTAAAATGTAGGGACTTCGTTTTGGAGTGGTATAAAATCATATCGATCAAATTGCTTAAAAATAACACTAGGTTTTTTCTTCGGGAACAATTGAGAGACTTACTGCGATTTCAGCTTTCAATCTCAAGTAAAAATTGAAGGTGTGTGCAATGCATCGAGTCCTGCAAAACTTCTGCGGCTATGGAAATTTTTAATCTTGATAGATTTATTTTTTCGGATGAAATTGAATAGATATCTGTAATGGTAAAAGTTTTCAACCCCGGTCAAATATACTGTAGCTTTACTCCTTCGAGGTGAAATCAGAGATGTCTGAGGCACTTCAGGCTTCTAACCTCAAAAGTTTAAGGTTTCAAAGACCTTTTTTTTTGTTTTTTTCAAGGATTGTGGAAGAAATCCAGACATGTGAGAAGCAAGCGCTGTTTACCTTTAATTATGCAACACTCAAAAATAGACTTATGTTGCAAATTTGGGATTCGTCGAGTGAATAGAAATAATAAAAAACTCGCCTTTTCGTCTTGTTCAACACAACAAAATATACCAACGTTGATTTATTGCAATAAAAAACACTGCAAATAAAACATAAGTTCGAATAAAGAACGTTAAGATTTTCGGTAGCGTTTTTTCAGCATTTCATTCGCTTTACCGCACCAGTCGTTGTTTGTCGGTTTCACACAGTGAAATAAACAGTCACAAATTCGCAGAAACAAAAAAACGACGTCGAGGTCAGGTTTTCCACTTTGAAGCGTTGCTGATAGCTGTCTACTACCACCTCCTGTTGAATTTCTGCTTTTTTTCTTCTGAATTTCACAATTAAAACATCGTAGTAAACTTAGAATGAATAGGTCATGACAGTTAACGTGTTGGAGTATTGATGGCGCAATTTAAGATCGATAGACTCTAACTTTTCTATCGATTTTTACGTCACAGATGTTACATCGAGTGAGACATTCGCTACATCGAAAACAAACACCCAAATGTTTACGCAGTTTAAAGACCACATCCCTTTCTTCTTTCTTGCATCTTTTACATTTTCCTTCTTCTTCCACAATTTTTCTTGCTTCTGCCAGAGTCATTTGTCGATCTTCAGGGACATCCAACAACGCTTGAAGGAAATCATTAAAGTTATAGAAATTATTGCCGTGTCCTTCATATCTTTGCATTAAAACACGCCTAATTTTCGCCTCCGCAAATCCTAGCGTTTTCAGAATTCTCACATTTTCTCCATGATCCATTTCATTGTTTATTGGTTGCCACATTTTCAATTTTCTGGAATCAGTAAAAGTCGGAGAAGTCTGAAGTTCTGGTTGAGGTTTCAGATACTTTATCAAATTGCCAACAAGTTGAATTGAAGCGGGATTTGTTATAATCAGACATTTCAAATCAAGGTTTTTTTAACTTCGTTTTTGACAAATTCAACGCCTCTCTTTTTTAAAATGTATTCGCACAACGGATACCATTTTGCGTGTTCCTGAAAAGGGTCATCAGTCGGTTCCCAATTTTTTAAACCACCGTTGCAGTAAAAACATTTGAATCGATCTCGATCACCGAGGTAGTAAAAACCAGCATCAGCAAATTCACGACAAGTTGCTTTAATTCGTGCACTTGGCCAGTTGATCGATTCAGTAAAAGTCTCCAATCAGTCAGCGTACTTTTTCAGATGCCCGTTTCTGGGGAATAGACATTGAAACCTCGGCTTTTTTTTTGAGGGAGTTAAACTAACGGGTAGTGCAACGGAGTCACAGCAATCACCCATGATGATAGAATATGAAAAATGTGTGACTACAGGTGAATTTACATACCAGTTAAGGGTGCGAATAAAAAACGCTTAGTGTGATGCAGGCTTTAAATCTTGGGTAAAAAAAAAGATTTATCGTTCAGGGTGAAAATTGAAGGTATCTGCAATGCATTAAACCCTGTAAAACTGAACACGTCTGCGGTTATGGAAGTTTTTATTTTTGATAGATTTTGGGATGAAATGCTAGACACATGTAATAAAGTAACTTCGATCAAATACAGCTTTACTTCTTCGAGGTGAAATCGAAGACGTCAAGGTACAACAACACTGGTAAAATTCAAGTTATTCTGCGGCAATTTAAGCTTTCAATCTTGGTCTAGTAGATTTAATTTCAGGTTATACAAGTGTCAAGGAAACGCGTAACGTCCCTTGTCTTTTATATTTCACTTGCGAGCCATACCTTCAAGACAGACACAATATAAACTTTTTGCTGAAAATAAGTCCCAAATATAATAAAAGTTATGCAGCTTATAAAACTTTAAAATTTCCAAAATGTAGCGACTTCGTTGGTACTCAGGTCAAACCCCATTTTGAAACACAAGTAATCTATAAGCTTTTTCTCTGAAAACCGATTTTCAGGTCAGCCACGCTCTAATCTCGTTGATAATTTAATATCTGGTTCGACTCTTGCACAAGACATTCATTGAATTATTGAACTTCAGATTTTTTTTTGAAAAAACACCTTGCAGTGGTTCAAACCGCAGGTAAGTCAGAGGTAAAAACGCCTGTGAGTTTTGGTGAGATTTTCAAGAATAACCTATGTTTGTAAGATACTTTGAAACTAGCCAGAGATCACCAAGCTCTTTTCAAACAATTGTGTGAAAAATTTGCGCATAGGTTTTGGGGTATTCCCTTTGGGAAATTAACAAAAGACAGTTTTCGTAGATTGCACACCATCAAATTACAGGTAACTTAAAATATAAACCGAGTTAAAGTAATATTGTTTGAGGTAGACCTCTTTGAGAATTTCGATTCTTGGACAAGGCAAAAAAAAGACACTTGGGTTTTGAACAAAAGAGATTTAACATTGGGTTTGAATCTTAGGCGAGATGAAATGTTAAGGACATTTGGGTTTGAACTTAGAAAAAACGTTAAAATACAAGTAGCTTTGAAGACTATTTGCATTGGTTCGACTTTCAGGCGAGTCCTACTATTGCTTTGGTAATTACTATTTGGGTTGGAACAATTCAAAACAGCCATCTGGATACGACTTAAGACAAGTCAAAAAGAAAACCTGCTTTTGTATTTGAGACAAGTTCAGACGTGTCAATGTTTGTGCCATTGAAACTTGCGTTTAAAGTAAAATCGTAAAATTACACCAACTAGGCGAAACGTCAGCCGTTTTTACAACACGACCTTTTACGACATTGCTTTCAACTTACGTCTAAAATAGTGACGTCATAAAATTACACCATTTCTTATTCATCACGACAGGAAAATGATGCGTTTTATATTACCGGAGTGTGCATATGTCTAAAGTCTTTCATAACTACAGCATTGCAAAACCTAAAAGCTTAACAATACTCCAAACCTTGAAAGATTAGTAAACTTGAATGGTTTTAACCGCAATAGTTCGATTCGAAGCCAAACCAAATCTCTAAACGCTACACTCTAAACGAAGTGTTTAAATTTGGTGTGTTTTATGCATTTAAATTGGTGCTAGACATGTTAAAGTTAGCAGATTTTGTGTAATTTTCAAAGACGTGTCTAAAAGTTTCCGTTTTATGTCACTGCAACGCGTTTAATTTGTTATTTAAGCGCGTAATCGTGCAAATACAGCATTGCACTGAGATATCGACCAACTTGTAAACACGAAAAGTTGGCGTAATGACAACGCATGCATAATAAAAGCATATAAAAGTCAGTAACGATGCGTTAAATAAAAATTGGATTCTGGAAATTGAAAAAAATTATGCGATGCTTGGGAGAAGACTTCTCAAGAAAATGGAATGGAGTTGGGTATGAATTAATCACCGAATGGGAAGGGAGGCATTGGGAATGGAAAGGGGGAAGATGCTTAAGAGAAAGAAATGGGTACGGTAATGTGGATAGGAGAATGATGATGGGGTAGTGGAGATAAGGGAAATGATGATGGGGTATGGGGAATGAGAATGAAGGAGTGGGGAATGGGAAAAGGGAGTTGAATAGGAGAAATATGGGGCTGAAAGAATGGGATGGGAAAATGGAGATGGAGGAGTAATAATAGAGGAAAGGAAATGAGGGAATGGGGATGGGTGAATGGGGATGGGTGAATGGGGATCGGGAAATGGGAAAGTGGGGATGGGGGAATGAGGATCTGGAAATGGGGGTGGGGAAATGGGGATGGGGAAATGGAGATGGGGAAATGGGGATGGGAAATGGAGATGGGAAATGGGGATGGGGAAATGGGAAATGGGGATGGGGAAATGGGGATGGGGAAATGGAGATGGGAAAATGGATACAAGGAAAGGGATTGAAAAATTTTAAGAGAAAAAACTTGGGGAACTTGGAGTGGTTAAATGGGGTAGGGGAATGAAAATGGGGAATGGAGATGAGAAATGTATGGTGTGGGGAATGGGGGATGGAAAAATGGGTATTGGGTAACGGGGATAGGAGAATGGGGATAAGAGATGGGGGGAATACGAATAGGGGAATGGAGATGGGGAAATTGGATAGGAAAATGAGAATGGGGGATGGGGATGAAGGAATGGGTATGGAAAAAGGGATGGAAGAAATGAGGATGATAGGAAAATGTTGACGAGGATGGGAGATGGAAATGGAGGAAATATGGATGTAAGAGAATGAGATGGGGTAATGAGGATAGAAGAATGAGGCTAATGGCTTGATGGGAAATGAAGATGGAGGAATTGGAATTATAAGAATGAGGTTTGGGGGATGGAAAATGGAGATAGAGGAATGGAGGTGGAGGAATGGGATTGAGAAATGGAGATTAGGAGTAGAAAATCAGAGAATAGCGGTTGGGTGATTCACAACATAGGCGTAGCCGGGGGGGGGGGGCCAGGGGGCCCGAGCCCCCCCAATCAAAATACCACTAACGTCAAAAAGTTATGACAACATAGCCTAGCGATGTTTAGTTGCAATTTTTTTTCAGTAATTACGCACATAACAGTAATTAACAATAGTATTATTGACAACAAGTGAGTCCCGGGCCCCCAACTAACAACCAGGGGGCCCTTACTAACAACTAGGGGGCCCTGGAATCCTTAACCGACAACCAGGGGGCCCAAGGGTCACTAACTAACAACCAAGGGACCCTTAATCAACACCCAGGGGGCCCCTAAACTGACAACCAGGGGGCCCCAGGCCCCTAACCAACAATCAGGGGGCCCCGCAGTGCCTAACTGACGACTAGGGGGCCCTGGATCTCCTAATTAACAACCAGGGGGCCCCTAACCAACAACTGGGGGGTTTCGGAGTCCCTAACTGACGACCAGGGGGCCTAGGGCCCTAACTCACAACCAGGGAGCCCCAGGTCCCCTAACTAACAACCAGGGGGCCCCCAACCAACAACCAGGGGTCCCCTAACCAACAATGAGGGGCCCCAGGGCCCTCCTAACTGATAACCAGGGGGCCCCAGGTTCTCTAACCAACAACCAGGGGGTCCTGGAGTCCCTAACTCACGACCAGGGAGCCCCAGGGCCCCTAATTAACAACCAGGGGGCCTGGGCTCCTAACCGACAAGCAAGGGGCTACGGGGCCTCTGACTGGCAACCAGGGAGCCCAAGGGCCCCTGACTGACGACCAAGGTTCCCGGGCCAGAGGCCCCTTAATGCAAATTTTTAACAATTTATATGCAAAACCTGTGAGAAATCTAAGAGTTTTGACCTAAAAGTTGCCACCCCAGGCCCTCGTTTTACGTTATTATGAACTTAATTATTTACTGCTAAAGTATTGCAGGAGGCAATGTTCGTTACTTTCCCCTATAGACCAAATCACTTACAATTAAAATTTTACACCATAATGTAAGATTCTAAGCGTGTTTTGGGATTTAATTGCAAAAAGAGGCGATTGGCTTTGAAATGTTAAAAATCTAGTTCTTTGAAATGGCTCTAAACTCGTGCAAAATGTGATCTAATGGGATTTAAATAGCTTTTTTTTCCAAAAACTTACAAAAATCGCCCAGCGGCTGGGGGCTTTGCCCCCAGACCCCCATAGCCATCGGCGGCTGGGGGCTCTGCCCCCAGACCTCCGTCTGTGATACGTTTGAGTACACTAGCTTATTCAACACGTCTTCTAAGTTAGACATTTACACTTTTTAACAATTAGTTTTCGCCCTCTCCCTTTACCACAATCCTGGCTAAGTGCCATCAGGCTACGGCTTCAGATCTTCCATTCTACGATATCTTTGCCCCACAAAAAGTTACTTTTTCGAAAATTTCTGATGACGTCATTGCATGTGATTTGTGGTTTGGGCCCCCCCCAATCAAAAATCCTGGCTACGCCTATGATTCACAAGATGGGGAAATATGTGTATGAGAAACAAGGTGGATGAGGAATGGAAAATGAAAATTAATGGGGTTTGAATTATTGAGAAATGGAAAAAAGAGATAGGAATGGTGGAATCGGAGTTGGATTAAAAAAAATAGAAATGACGAATCAGGAAGGAAATACATTGTGTTGAAAATTGGGGATGGAAAGACACTTTGTTATTAACTGTAACAAAAAAGGGATCATTAGAAACGGGAGACAGGAAATGGTGGAAATGAAGATTAGGAGATAGAAAAATTAAAGAGGTTGAATTGGAGTGTGGGCAACTGCAGTCAAGCATTCGTTATTGCGCAGTCAAGCTATTTTCCATATGTAGTGACTAGTTTTGGGGATAGCTTTTTTTTAATAACTTTCTTATCAATAAGCAAGCATCTTGACCAAATAACATTTAGGTTTTTGTCCTAGCCTATTAGAGATGATATTGTACTTGTTTGCGATTTGACTTGGTCTAAGTGAGTTATTCTTATTTACCATTGAGCAAATAAATTAATTCATTATGTGTAAACTTTTTTTATCGTCAGTATATTTTGCTGTTATTGCTTTTTTTAAACTTTAATAAGGTCTTGAAATAAAATTTAAAAAATTAATAAATAAATTTTACGCCTGACTGCGCTCACATGGATTCCATAATTATTGCATTCTTTCAAAATTTAAAAATTTAGAGCTCAAATTTAACTGACAGGAACTACGGTACTTTATCAGAGCAGGTTGATTGTTTCGACTAGGCCTACATATTTGTATGATTTTGATAGAAAAAGAAGGCAAGAAACAACAGAAATATTGGCTTTTTGTACCCTACCGTAATGGGCAAGCTGCTGAGAATCGAGCAAGAAGCAGATCATCGGTCACTACACAGTAGCCTAGGTGATGGAATAATCACATCGAGTAGCTTAGGCTAAGCTTGATTGAAAAAAAGAGTAGGGATAGATAAAAGAATAGCGTCAGTGTTGTCTCTAAGGAAAGATTGCTTGTGCCCCCCAATTAGATTTACTAAGAATAGGTCTACTTTTTTGAAAAGATCCCTTGAGCCCCCCGCCAATTAGATTTACTAAGAATAGGCCTACTTTTTTTGATCATTACGTACGGTAGCCTAAGGCCTAGACTGTAATGACAAGCAGAGGTGGAGTCCTCGAGGACATCCTTTGCCTCGAGGACACATATTGAAGTCCTTGGCCTTGAAGCCTCAAGTCCTCGAAAATTGCCCTGTCCTCTGCTCGAGGACAGCACTATTTTTGGACCGTTGAAATTTCGTTGGAAAACGCCCGAAACCTTGCGGAAAATCTGCAAAAATCTTTTTGTGGTTTCCTCAAGTAGAGATCGCCTGAAAAAAAAATTTTGAAGACCTTTTTTGCCTGAAAAAAATTTTTTGAAGACCTTTTTTTTTTGAGATCGCCTGAAAAAAATTTTTGAAGACCTTTTCTTTTTTTTTTAAAGAACACTTGCGTCTGTGTCCTTGGTCCTTGGCCTCGAAACTTTTTTGTGTCCTCGGCCTTGGTCTCGAGCCTTATGTCCTCGACTCCACCTCTGATGACAAGACAATCGAAAATGATGTAGGTCTAATACTGTACAACCGATCAGTGGTCGAGTGGATAGAGCGTCTGCTACTAAAACGGTAGACTTAGGTTCGATTCCCGGTCGGGTCAAACCAAAGACTATAAAAATTGGCATTCACAGCTTCCCTGCTTGACGTTCAGCAATTAAAGGGATAGTGTGAAGCCTCCACCGTGTGTGGTAGACAGGTGGGCAGGTGGCAGTTTGACTCAAAGACCGAAAAGTCCCTTCGCTGTCTTCTGGCCAAGGCAACTTGGTGAATAAAAATGTAATTACAATTCTGTAGTTGTAAAAAGGAATAACAACGTTCAATCCTACCTACTGCACTTAAATAGCGCTACCTACATTAGCAGCAGGCTATATTCCTTTTAAAGTGTTTGAGTAAGCCACCGAAAGTTTAGTGGTTCAAGTTTAACACCTGCTGTAACAACCGAAGTTTACGCCTTTGAACCCATTAGATCATCAAGTAGCCTAATTAAGCTAGTCATATTAATTTTAAAACCACAAATGTTTGCATCGTATGCAATTCAAAGCATTCTAAGCTCAAAATCCATTCTACAGCTACTGGTAATGATTGTTGGCCGGAGACAAAAAAACTATGAAATGCTACCAGCCTAATGTTTCTTAGGCATGAATTGAGGTGAATACAGAATTTCTAAAGTTGCACACAATTTGTAGTCCTACTAGATCAGTTTTAATTTGCAAAAGTTCTCTATTTTAGTGCCCCCTGACTTTGGTTGCTGTGGTGACAGCACTAAATCTGGAATAAAGTTTCGAGTTTCTTGGGTAGTAGAAAAGAGAGTTTTCAGAAGTACCATAATTTCTTCAGTGGTTGGTACCTATCTGAGAATGAAGGTGCGAGGTGGTTTGTGATTTGTGAAAAGTTGGGGTTTGGGTCTGGAGAGGGGGTTTAAAAGCTAAGGCCGGAATCACACGATCAAGTTTTTTTTGCGCAATTTTCTTGCATCAATTGTGTGAAAGGTGGCGCAAGTTTATGGCTCACTATTGCGGGCACCTGTCGGGATTTACATTGCGCAGCTGTGTGAGAATGAAAATTAGTGTCTAGAAAGTCTTGCTGAGTTGTTGTGGAGAAATAGAATCGAGCTCTATTTTGCCAGCAAGTTTTCTGTTTTCAATGAAAAAACTAAACTTTTTGCCATGCTTTTGAAAATATTTACGGTCAAGGATGGCACTACGGTACGTTCAAACTTTGCGTACTACGTACCTCGCACCTTGAACCGTACCGCACTTCAGTTCAATTTTTGAAGCGTACCGTACCAACGTACTGTACTCGTATCTTTACAAAAAAGGTGTGCCGTAGCAATGTACCATACTTTTTAGCAAAAATTGGGGTGTACCATACTTACCTATCGTGCCGTACTGCCATCCTTGCTTTTAACTACTCACAAATTTAACTGACATTGAAATCATAGCCTATACAAATCAGCAATCTCAATTCAAGCATTTAGCGTCGGTTTCAGCTATTTTTTGCCTCTGTATACAAAAAGCCAGCGCAATGTGCGAAAAGTCAGAGTTTTTTTATTGAAAGAGCATACCGTACCTTTGCAAAAAAGGCATACCGTACCGCACCCGTACCATTACAAAAAAAAACGCAGCATACCAGCGTATCGTACTTCTAAAGCTATGGCTCCATCAGTGTGATTTCGAAATTCTCACTCGCGTTATTAATGTTTTTGGTGATAATTTATTTTTGTTCAAATTAACACTGGTGGAGACAAAATTTTTTACTAAATAAAACTTACCAGAGTACCCCTGCTCCACCAGTAAGAATTTAAAATTATCACCGCAAAACTCAGTATTAATTTCGGAAAAATTCGCATTGGTAGAGACAACGCACGTTTTCCGAATTAATACTGAATGGGCAGTGGGAGTGATTAATGTGTTGCTCTTGAATGGTAAGATATTATTCTTTCGAAAATCCTTTTTAAAACTTCTTTCGTGAAGTAGCATGAGCTCTTCAAGTAGCGACGACGAATACTTGGCACTCGTAGCCTTTGCTTTGAGCAAAAGCAAACGAAGGCACAAAAAATTGGTGAGAGATTTTTTGAAGAAAAGAGATGAAGAAGGTAGCTACAACATGGTACGAGAGCTAGCCATGGGTGACAGAGAGATGTACTTTAGATATATGCGGATGACACCCGATCGAATGGAGTACTTACTTTCTTTGGTCGCTCCTTACATAACTATGTTATCAACTAATTATAGAGAGCCCATTCCCCCTGAGCAGCGGCTTTCGCTCACTTCACGCCATCTTGCTACAGGAAAATCTCAAATCTCCCTTCGTTTGCAATACCGCATTGGACGACAAACAATTTCAAAAATAATACCAAAAACATGCAAAGCTATGTATGATGCACTTGTTGCAAAGTAAGTTAAAACACCATTGTCACAGGAAGATTGGCTTGCAATTTCACAGCAATTTGAAGATCGATAGAATTTGCCTCATGTTGTGGGTGCTTTGAATGGTAAACACATTCGGATACGTAGCCCTAATAACATTGGCACTTCGTTTTACAATTATAAAGGTTTTTTTAGCATGGTTTTGCTCGCTGTATGTGATGCAAAGTACTGCTTCACTATGTTTGACGTGGGCCAATACGGTAGCAACAACGACAGTGGCGTGTTACTCAACAGCACAATGGGCAAAAAACTTGCTCAGGGCTCGCTCAACATTCCGAGTGGAACTACCTTTAATGGATGCGCATTAAATCCTCTTCCCTATTTTTTGATTGGAGACGAAATATTCCCCCTTAAGACCTATTTGATGCGGCCCTATGCAGGATCATCAAGCTTAGATGAAAAAAAATCCGTGTACAATTATCGTCATTCCAGAGCACGCCGTGTAATTGAAAACGCTTTTGGAATCCTTTTGGCGCACTGGAGAATTTACAATACTCCTATTCAAGCAAAGCCCGAAAACCTTGAAAAGATTGTATTAGCTACTATTGCGCTACATAATTACTTGCGACAAACTGACAACACTAGCTATTGTCCCAATGGTTTTATTGATTGCGAAAAGATCAACAGGTGAAATTATTCCTGGACATTGGCGAAGGGACTCCACCGCTGCCACTTCAAACGATGAAAGTCTTCATGGAGCGGTCAATATTGGACCCATAAAAGGATGTCGCCCCGACGACGACGCACTGCTCATGAGAAACTGTCTTACGGAATACATAAACAGCGAATTTGGTTCGTTAAGTTGGCAACTAGACTATGTTTGTGGCACCTGAGTTTCTTTTTTTGCCCCTTGTATTATTTAGCTTTTATTTTGTTGATTTTATAACCATTGCAAAAATTTTGCTGCATTAATGTTTTTTTTTTGCTTTTTCTGTATGTAATTGGATTTTATTTGCTATATGGTAAAGAAACGTAACAAAAGAAGGCATGTAAACGAACGATAAAATGTGTGAACACTACAGACATGGCGGTGTCATATTTGCGACATTTTGCCTACGACAAACTTCCACGAAAAGCTTTGGGTTTCAAAATTAGTCAAACTTTCGTCGAAGGCAAAAATCACAAAAATTGTCACTTGCACTACTGTTAAAGCAGGATATAGCAATTAGGCTCAACTGTTAAAAAATGTACCAGGGAAATCAACTGGCGTCAAAATGTTTTGATGATGCAAAAAACGATCTGCCGAAGTTGCCTGAATGGATTGTGAACGATGTGGTTGTTCTTGCTCTGGTAGACTTTCAGAAGTTTCTGAACATGTGCTTGTACGGTGTCGATATAGTATGGTTGTTATTTCTTGCTTGATGACCCGTTTTCGTTCTTCTGGAATTTGTTTTAACTCAGCAGCAACCATTTTTCCAAATAGATCATCAGCTGAATCAACTGGAGTCGATTAGCTTCGTTTAAATTTTAGAAAAGCTGTTATTTCACTCAACACATCGATATTAGCCATTCGTTTGCTTCCGCTACTACTCGACTGTTTTTCAGCATCATTTGGGCTCGACTTTTTCGACGAAGAATTGGTTTCTTTAAAAGAAGTGTATTCTTTTTCGCAGTCTTCCTCGTATTCACCTCTTGAACAGTCTTCCTCGTTTTCAAGTAGTTCAGGTTCAAAATTTTCTGCTGGAGCTGGCACCTCAGAAATATTACTTTTGGATTTTTTTTGCCGAATGAATGCGGCATAACAAAACGATACTCTTCTAAGCTTTTTTCTGCTTGAACAATTTTATTCCTACCGGCCCCGGATACGTTAAGGGAATTATACCGCATTCGTTTTCTGCTAAATCGGCTGAGCAAAACTTCCCAGTCATGACGGGATGACCCTACTTCTTTTTTTCTCTTTTCATCTATTTTAGCCCGTGCATTGTTCTTTCTACGAGTATCTTTGTAATCTGAACTACTTTTGTCATACAGGCAGGGATACTGTCTTACTTCTTCGGCCAAAATTTCGTCGTCTTCAATGCAGCATTGATTTGTTTTTCCCATATTCAGTTTCCTTTCACAATGTATTTCAATAGACCAACGGCACGTTGCCAGTAAAATGTCATATTATGCAAAATTGATTATGAGGGTGTAATAGACGTTGTTGAGGTCTTTATGAACAAATTTCAGTAAGACTTTCGATGTTAATTTCAGTAAGAAATTATGAAAACTTTTTCATATTTTCTTACTGAAATTATCACCCAAATTAATGGCAAAATTCAAATTAAGACTGGAAATGAAATTAATACCGCCGTCTCCACCAAAATTAACACTCAGTGAGAATATCTGACCGGTGAGAATTTTCAGTGTTAATTTTCTGACGCACGGTATTAATTTCCTTACGCACGGTGATAATTTCAAAATTCTCACCGCACGAAATTAATGCATGTTGTCTCCGCCAGTGTGAATTTTAAAATAATACCGAATTTTGCCGTAAGAATTTCAAATTCTCACTGGTGGAGCCATAGCTTTAGCAAAAATTGAGAAGTACCGTACCATACTGCCATCCTTGTTTACACTACCCGCAGAATACAAAAAAATACTGTCAAAGTCAACGCAAAAAACGAATGCGTCACAATTATCAAAAAAAAATGTAAGAAATTTTATGCTTTTGATTTAATCCGCAATGAAGTATTACAGTACCGGATATAACATTTTGCCTGCTCTTTTTTCATTTTTCTTCAAAGACTTAGATTTGTTGCCTGCTGTTTTGTTTATGTTCGCATATCGATTGCTGTACCCAATTCTTCCTATTCAAAGTGGTGTTTGGTCTTTTCCAAATTCATTCTGAAAAGTTATTAACCAGAACTGTAGTATAGTTATCAACATGCCGTTGTGGTCAACTCATGAAATTGAACTTTTAATCAGCGAAATCGAAGAAATGCAATGCTTTTAGAACATGTTTGATATCGAGTATAAATATAGAATAAAAAAATCCGATGCTTGGAAGGAAGTTTCAGAAGTTTTAGATCAAGATCAAATAGAGAGAAGCTTTTGCTCTCTATTTGGTAATAATTAAACTTTAATAAGTATCGGTATTCAATGTGTGATCTAGTTTTAATCAAGATGTTGAAAATTTTCTTTTGATTGGAAAAAAGTTTTTGACCCAGCTTTCGCTAGTTCGGAATTCATGACGATGTTAATATTTTTTGGTTAAAAATTGACATGTCCGCTGGCGAAAGAGCCTTTTGCATAAAATAGTTTTTAGTAGATAATTTTCAGCTATTTCACGCTGATTTTATATGAAACCAAACAAAAATGCTGTTGTTATTTGAAAATGTTAAAGTTTTAAGTTACCATGACATCCAATTATTGAGCCCTCTGAAACCGCAAGTACCAGAAAGAACATACCTGGTTTATTATTACTTGATATCTATCATGCAATGTTATGCAAATTTTATTGGTGATAGATAACATATCTTAAAAAAAGCTACGCTATATCCTAAAGAGTTCTATACAAGCAAAGATTTTTGATGTTTTCCATTTAACTATTTCATTTCATTGCACATCAAAAAAAAAAAAAAAAAATCCTAATCTGCGCCCGCAATTTGAGGCAAAACTCAAATAGCTATTTATTACTATAGCTGCAGCTTTTCACTTTTGTGAACTTGCTCGTATTATTTTGGCAAACGAGAAATAACAATGATTCCACAAAGCACATAATATTACTATTGCCGTGGCAAATTTCAAAGAAATTCCTTAACAACTGTGTAAATGCTTTTACAGTAAAAAAAGTGTGATAGCTTCAGCAATTTGCTTGCTAAAAAACCCAAACGTTTCCATCTTGCCAGAAGCTGAGCAAGAAAATTGTGTCGTGGTGTGGTAGCTCAAAAAACACCGATGCAAGAAAATCGTGCAAAAAGCTTGATTACGTGGTTCCGGCCTAAGTAAGGCCTATCTCTCTGTTTATCCTGGAAAAAGGCCTAGTTTTGGTCCTCGTAAGCATATGCGATATACACTCAGAAGAGATATATCAGAAATGCAATTACACATTATGCACCAGGAGACAGCAAAAGGATCTTTGGTCTTCAAGTCAAGCTGCCACCTGTCGACCAAACATGATACAGGCTCCACACTGCCTATAACTGAACGTCAACTGGTCAAGCAGGGAAGCTGTGAATACCAATTTTTATAGTCTTAGGCTTGACATAGTTGGGAATCAAACCCCAACTCTACCGTTTTAGGAACCCAGCTGACACTGTATCCATTTGACCACTAATTGGTTAAAAGCAAAATGAAAATTTGAAGCATGGGCAAATATAGGCATAGCATAGATCTGAAAGATTGGTGGCTACAGCTTAAACTACTCAGGGGTCAAAATTAACTTTTTTAACAACTTGCCTGTTGGGCAAGTAATATTAGAAGTCGACTTGCCCAAAAAAAAAGTAGTTACAATAAGTTTTGAGGTAAACTTAGGAAAAAAATTGTACAACGTACTTCTTGGCAAAAGCCACTAAATTTGCAAAATAAGTGCAGTCATGTATCCTACTTCGAGAATCAGGTTTTTGTGAGCAATGTTATTTCAGCTGTTAATGTGACGTAGGCTTTTTTCTAATCATGCATTATTCAAAAATAGATTTTTACTGAGCAAGCGTTAATTTTGAACCCTGCTACTATAACAGCCTTTAACAACTAAACTGTAAAGAAAGTGTCTGTTTTGCAAAAAAAAAGTTAAACTAAACCAAGGAGTTTATAAATTGGAATACAGTAGATGAGAGAAAACTTATGATCAAACAATTAACTTATCGTCTGTATTGGTTCCACTTAAGTTGATAGAACCTGGTAGAAATACAGTCGGGCACTGGTAGCCACTTTGCAGGCACATTGAAAATGAATTGTTTTACAAACACCCTTAAGGTGCGTTTAGACTGGACGCGAAGCAACGCGAAGCGAAGGTTGGCTACCTTCGCGAGTGGTCGATTACGTCACTCGCGAAAATTGCCAACCTTCGCGAGTGGTTGCTAATCTTCGCGACTGGTCGCTTCATAGGCTAATTTTAATAACTTGCTTTTAAAATGTATTCAATGAGCAGAAAGCTTTGTGTACTTTATTATTGAAGCGCTATTATAGTAATTACAGGTTCTGTTTCGTCATATAGCGCTGGAATTTCCGGTAAAACGAAGATTGAGTTTATATTATGCTATCACGCAATAACCGTGAAGAAGAGTCTAGACTAATAGCTCAGATAACAAAACAATCTTGAGAAAAAACTTCGTAAAGTATAAGGGAAACTCGAAGTACAGTAGATCGAATTTGGAAATAAAAAGACTAGTCATTTCTTCAAAAACGTTGTAGTACTTAGCCTATTTACTAGCTATCAATGATTTGTTTAGATCCTTCCACTGAAAACTTGCCATAATCTGTTTTGACGACGCTTGACAGTTCCGGGCTTTAATGCAGAAATGCAAAAAGCTGGAAGCATATGTCAAAAGTTCTCTTTGGGTGTTTACTCAGTTAACAAATCCTTAAACCTTTCACCGTCCATGTCTCATTATGGTAGTGGTAGATCAACCGGTATCTTGTAGAGTGTAGACCAATAGGCTAGTCTACAGGTACATTTAAAGCATAAACTATGTTGTTTTTTTGATGTGATTTTTCTTTTTCAGGCAAGCATGTTATGATACCTGTAGTAAGCTCAAACAGTTGTTTGTATTTGTTATTTAGTGCTGTTTATGAAGACTCCCAATGTTAACGCTATGAGTGAAACTGAAAGCTGGGTTTGTCATCAGTTATGTAGTGGATTTTTTGCTTATTGTGCAATGGATTGCTGTGTTGATTTGCTGGAGAAAGCAAAGAAACATTGCAGTTTTTGCATGATTTGACACTATCATCGAAGGACAAGAATTTAGCACAGTAATACTAGCAGTTGCTTTGAGGAAAAGTCAGCCTCTAAAACTAAGTTTGGTGTTTTACTCGCTAGCGGAGCGCGTATCGATGTTTAGTGCGAAGTTAAATGCTATCGAGAGCATTTTATTAGTTTGCATTTTCTCGCGGTACCAGTAGGCTACGTTGCGACGGTCGTGTTCACCTCAAAGGGCTTCGCCTATAGCTGTAAGGTCAAGCCCCATCTTCTTATCAAGTTTTTGGTTATGTCCCTGATAAAAAACATTTAGATTTTTTTATGTGAAAATTGTTACTCAAGCATCTGCGTAAAAGTGTTGTTAGTTCTCACATTTTCATGTAACTGACGCTTCCTTCCCCAGTCCAATAATTTTTATTGTAAATGCTGTATCAAGTTTTTTGTTTAGTGGTGACTAATGAGAATGGAACAATATTAATGAACTTGCTTGGCGGGTACTTCTCTACCAATAATAGTAACCTCAGCAAAAAAATAGAACTCACTTTCTACTGGTTAGATATGTATTGGCTTTCTAGTTCATTTAAATACATTGATTGTAATTGTACTGATTGAACTTCAGACCTAAAATAGTTTACTTTGTCACTTTATTCACCATGTAAAACAGTTGGCTGAAATTTTAAAAGGCAGTAAAAATATTTTAAAATTCACAAACAACTAAATTCAGATATTACGCAAAGACATATCAGTAAATGAATATTTAACACACTTGACACTTCTATTTTCATCACATAGGACGGGAGTGAAAAATCACTACCAGACTACAATATTCATGATTATAAAACTTTGGGTAGTGCAAAATCATTGCTTCCAGTTCAACTTGATCACGGTCACAACCTTCAGAAACAAGAAGACTTTTAAGAGGACATTCAGAAGAAAAAATTCCATGTTGGTAGCTATGCAAAGAAGTGACTACTAATTAGGCCAATCGAATAGTTTATAGAAATTTTTCGATTTTTTGTATCTACCTAGCTCTTGTATGTAGCAGTGTAGCTTGAAACCAATTCTAAATACAGTTGTATTCACTAAGTTGGCTTGGTCAAGTAGGTTAGACAGTGAAAAAACTTTTGCGAGTTTTCCGATATTCAAGGAATTGTTGAATTGTAGTTACTTTTAAAACAACTAGGTAACAAACAATGGGTAAAAACACTATCAACACATTCAAAACTAGCCTGTTGGTGGGTTATTTTATATTCTGAAAAAACAACAACACCATGTTAGTTTAAGTTTGCTTTAAGACAAAAAAGCAAAAGCTGCTCAGCCAAAAGAACTACTGGCCTGATACAATAGCTTCTGCTATGCTGCACAGAATAAAAAGTTTTGTTTTAAAAGCTAGATGTCGTGGGGCTAGGCCTACTGCTTTGGTGTATTCATTATAATGAAGCTCTGAGATCCAGCATAGCTATGAAAAATCACTCTAGGATTTACAGCCTTAGCTGTCTAGATCCAAATTAACTTGGCTAGCCAAGGGCTACCGCGAATCTAACTTTGCCAACAACCTACCGGTACTCTTTGGACTGATAAATAGGCGCTAAACCATACAAATATACTATTTACATTATTTTGTAGCAAACTGCCATCGTAAAAATCCGATCAGTGATTTAGTAGGTTATCTTACTACAGTCTGCAAGCAAGCGATGTTGCACAACTGCTCGCGAAGGTTGCGAGCGGTCGCAACCTTTCGCGAGCTGTCGATGACGTCAATTTTTGGTTGCTTCGCGTCGCTTCGAGTTGCTTCACGTCCAGTCTAAACGCAACTTTACTGTGTATTTTTCCCGATAATTAAGTTAATCTAGGTTCAGTTTGCACTGAGGTCCATCTGTGAAGAGATCACTGGTCCCATACAAGATACAGTAAGCGGAAACTTTAGATATCAAATTAAAAAGACAGAGGCTGTTGTTGCGTACAAATAAGAAAATCGCTATCCTAGCCCCAAACCTAAGCCTAGCTCTAACCCTAACCCCAATCATAATAATAATTAAAAAAAGAAGAAGAATAATGAGCTCTCACTTTTTGCTTTCTTATTCTCTTTGTAAGCATTATGTAATGTAACACTAGCCACTTTCTAACCATACTTTATTTGACAAGTTTTTTAGGTTTCCTCTCAACTAACTTATAAACTCGAGGCTAGGCTATGGTATGCACTGTAAAAGAAGGCAATGTAGCAATTGTTAGTTTTAAGATATCCGAGATTTTTATTTACGTTGCTTTTCTCTTACAGATTGCATTGACTGAATTTTACTGTGATTTTACTGACATTTCTGCACTGGATTGAATTAAGCTAATGACGAAATGACTACTGTATACTTCTCTAGGTCAGTAGTAGACTAACTATATGGTTAAGCTAAATCTCTACCATTCAGTTAAGAACAATAGCTCAAGAATTGCCTGAAATTGAGATGTAGGCTGTAGCACTGTTACATGTAATTGATTTCTTATGAATTCAGATTTGTAATGTGAACATTTCTCTTTTCTCAGACAAGAGACTTTTTTGCAAGAACATATTTTTCGTCATCACAAAACATACAATACATGACAATTAATGCTAATGTAGTATCATGTCAAAAATACTTCAAATCTTACAAACTTTTTCAATTATATTACTGTCGTGTGCATTGCCAGAGTTATCCTTGGAGTAAGAAGACTCTATTGTGGAAAATCAAGGTTGCTATAATTGCCAGAGGTGGAGTCGAGGACACAAGGCTCGAGGCCAAGGCCAAGGCCAAGGACACAAAAAAAATCCGAGGCCAAGGCCAAGGACAGCCTTTCCGAGGACAGACACTCTCGAGGCCAAGGACAGGAATGCTCGAGGCCAAGGCCAAGGACCAAGGACACAAAGCGCAAGTGCTCTCCAAAAAAAAAAAAAAAAAAAAAAAAAAGGTCTTCACAAAAATTTTTCAAGCGATCTCCACGAACAAACGCTTTCCAAAAAATTTTTCAACCGCTCCACAAAATTTTAACTTACCAAAAAATAGTGCTGTCCTCGAGCCGAGGACAGGCCAATTTTCGAGGACTTGAGGCCTCGAGGCCAAGGCCAAGGACTTGACCTTCGAGGCCAAGGCCAAGGACTTCAAAATCTGTCCTCGAGGACGTCCTCGAGGCCAAGGACGTCCTCGAGGACTCCACCTCTGATAATTGCATTGCACTACTATTTCTGAAAGTGACAATACTGGATGTCTATATATGCCCATATCAAAATGATAACACTTCTACCACAACTGTGGTTGTAGATGAAGATGAGCAGTCTATCTTCCACCTTTTAGTGAACTAGTCAAGTCATTTATGAAATAACAGCATCAAACAAAATAAGTTTTAAGTTTCATAGTGGAAGAAACTGCCCAGCATATTTTGTTCACAGAAGATAAGAAAACAAAGTTGGAGTATGAAGAATTTGGCCCACTAATGAGCAAAAATATCCTAGCCTTGATTTGCTTCATCGCACAGTAAAGAAACACCATGGGTATGTGCAGATGTTATTTGATTTTTTTTTAATGATGTAGAGAGAATGTTTTGTTCTTGAACCAGGCACACTGAGTCTGATAACCCAGGATTTGGAAAATTTTGCAAAGTGATGAAATAAAAATTGATCAAAATCATTTGGAATATGATGCAAAACTTGGAAATTTAAATCTAAAACAGCTTGTAGTTTTTACAACCAATTTTCGAAACAAGTTTTTTGCAAAATTTTTCTCCAGTACTGTACTAGTACCAAAAGCTTTTAGGTAAATTTTTATCAAAAGTTGCATTTGGGCAATTTTGCTGCAGCGAAAATCTTTCAGGAAACACTAGTTACCACAGAGTCTAAATTTACGTAGCTACAATTATCTTTATATAGCCGCAAAAGTAATTTGTGTTGTTGACTGTGATAATGCCATTTTAATTGTTTGATATCTTCTATCATGCGCCCTCTTGTGTGCTAATTACAAGGGGCAGTAGTTCAAGATTTAGCTGTCACTCTGCACCATCTTCTTCCACCTTTTTTGTCTCAATTGAACGAAGTTCAAGACGATTCCAAACAAAGTATTTTAAATTTATTGAGGTCAAATATTTTGCATTCAGTGATCTATTTTTCTTGCAGCAATGTAGGTTTTGTTTTTTTGTTTACCTGGTGAGCAATTGGTTAACACTTCGTCATACCCAGCCACTTATCAGATGGTTCAAAATGTGCTGGATATTGGAAATGTATAATGATAAACATAATCTGGAACCAACTTCAATAGGGTAAACTTAATAACTCTATTGATGAAGGCTAAACAATTGACAACTTCCAGAATAAAAGTGAAAAGGCTTCATTAGGAAGAAAAGGTTGATGGTAGTGCTACAAAAGTGATAAGGTGCCTGCATACCCAATTAGTGATATCATTCGTGAATATTTCTATTATTTAGACTTACTTTCACCAAGCTTTCAGAAAAACTAGACTGCAATCTACCGGTAAGATGGAAAAGAAAACATATCAAGGAAACTATTGCGAGCAACCAATCAAAGATTGTCATATTTTCTAACATGGCGATTGGTATGTTATTACTTTCTTTACTCAAGGTTTAAATTGTATTGGTGGCATGCTGAATTGCTAACATTAATTTTTGAGCTAGTACTATTATACCATTATATATCATAATCAAGGTGCAGGAGTTTCGAAATTTGCTGATTTTGGCTTTGATTCTTACTGCCTTAAGCAGAAAGGTATTTGCTGAAAGCGCATCTAATATACAATATCCAACAACCAATAATTGGTACCAGAAAGTGGAAGTAAAATTTGAAAATTAAAATAAAAAATACATAAGGCAGTTTGCTTTGGTTTCACCTTTTTTATTTGCAAGATACTGAAATACGTACTGGCTTTTACTGTTATCTCTTTTGTTTTTATAGCAACACCAAAAGATTGTGTTTGCATCAAATCTACTGGCTTGAAGTTTTGCCGAATAATTCAAAAGTTGGTGGCTTGTTCGAACTTCGTTCAAGTCTGAACCAGAAAACAAATTTATTTGGAATTAAAAATAAAAGGGAGTTAAGGGCAAACTTAGCAATTAAATTGGTTTCAAACTTAAAACAACTTTAAACTGTCATTTTGTATATTTTCTTAATTTATGAACTTCAACCTTATTTTAGTTCAAATCCCCCTTAAAAACTTTCTGTTTTGTACGAGCTTGGGCCACTCAAAGACAGGTTACGATTTGTCTGCGTGAACGCATTAGCTTTTGTGCTGTAATGCTAAGCAAAGGTTTTTGCATCAATGCAGTCACTGGCGGAGTGGTTCAATGCTTCAATATGATTGATTACCAGTACTTCCTATTCAACCTCAGGTGCGAGGTTTTAAAGTGATCAGTTGATGCAAACATGAGTTTGAATTCCATGTGTGACCAGTTTTTAGTTGCACGGGTGTAGGTTTATCTATAGTGTATACCCTTCTAAACACCACCTCTTAATATGACATCCCTTCACCCCAATTTCCACTCTTTAATACTTCACTCCCACACCCCTATGAACATCACTTCCCAATGCTACCATATTCCAGCATCTCTCTAAGCAACAACCCTAGTACTTCTTCATTCCTATGCACCTCCAATCATCATTCTTTATTAATGCATCTCATAGCCCTTTAATTCACAACCTCTTTATACTAACTTGCCCTTGTAATCACCATCTCTAAATTTTAGACCTCCACAACAATTTAAAAATAATTACATTCAATTGCACAATCACAATACGCTGTGTCGTTTTTGGAAACAATATATTTAGCACTATAGTATTTGCAACATTACGAAAAGTTTATTCCAAAATTGTTGAGTGAGTGTTTTGTTTCCAAATTTATTTACCCAATAAAAATGCTTTTTGAGATTTTGTTTTCGGAGAACTTCCAATCACAAAGTAGAATTGTAATATATTTTAAAATAAAAATTTCTAATGCAGAATGTCGAATCTCATTCTGGAATAGTAAAACTGCAAACCAAACAGATTGCTTTTGACAAAGAAAAAATACTGATTATTTGTTTTTAATCCCGACCCCACCTAATTCAATCGCAAATCCTTAACATTATTGCTTCAATAAAAAAATGCATTGATGTGTACTATTTCTCAGTTTTCTCTAGAATTAGTTGTTTCTGATAATTTTGTTCATAAACTTTTATTGCAATTTTCTCCTAAACTTCCGTTAATACTATGATTCCTACAGTCCCATTTTCCTCTAAACACCATCCCTTAATAAATGCGATAGGCCTATTCTCTCCACCCCTTTAGTTATCACCTTTATTCAGTCACCTTTACAGCCATCTGAACATCATTCTTAATACTACTAATACCCAAACCCCTCCATTCCTGCAATTACCATACCTTAATTGTTCACCCACGCACACTTCCAAACATATCTTTTAATCCTGCCCCACTTTTAACCTTAACCTTTCCAAAAACACTTTTGATCTTGCTACATTTCTAATCTTAACCCTTCCAAACACACCTTTTAATCCTGCCACATTTGTAACCCACACTCCTCTAATTACCATTTTTTGTGCTTACCTCTAAACCCTTCCAACCACCTCTTAAAAATATTTTATATCCATGGTTATACCCCTCCAATTACCACCTTTTAATATTACATACACCTCTAAACACCGCTTTTTAAGGCTGCCATATTCTCACTCCCTCTATAATTATTACTCGTAAGGTTTCAACCCTGCATTGGGCCTCATCATTTTAAACACTACCCCTTAATGCTGTACTTCACACCACTCTCCTAATTACCCCCCCTTAATATGTATCCCACACACCCTTCTATATTACCGCTTCCTCATATCCTTCTAATCATTATTTTTTAATAACGCACCCCATTACTCGATAAATGTTGCCCTTAAAAGAGGTGATACATTCAGCCAATTTTGATGCTTTACAGTAACTAAACTTGAAATGTGATTTTTGAAACTCTTATTTTGAGACTGCAGTTGTAAAGGAAGGTATTAAACAAATGCAAAGAAATATCCCACTAAAAAAGTTTTTGGAAACCCTGAGTTTGTTCTTCCAGTCAATTTCCAGTAAATTTGGGGGTTTACTAAAAGTGTATTGATCATATGATGTTAATAAAAGAGTAAATATTATTCAGTCTCTCTTTTTTTTCTCGAAGTTCAGTCTGAAAAAACAGATTTAGGGTTTCCTAAAACTATTTAGGGTCATATCTTTTTGTATTAGTTAAACATCTTGGGAACTGCACCCCTAAAATAACGAGTAATTTTTTTAAAAATTTAGTTCAATTTTAGCTATTGTAAACTACTGCAATTGCCTGGATGCTTCACCCCCTTTAATACTTACGCTGTACAGTAGCTATTTGTCTTCTTTTCCTAATCTGGAGAAGAGTTCAATTTGGACTTCAGCAAAGTGCTTATGCTTAAGTGATATTTAGAAATTATTGTAAGCTCAGACGTGTTTGTGTATAGATGAAGACTTGAAAGTCGAAAAGGCCGAAAATGGGTCAGAAGAAGAGCTTACCAAAAAATGGAATAAAGTTGATCATTACTTTTTTGAAGAAGCGTTTTCAACTACAGCAAATAAACGGCAACTGGAAATCAAGAAATAAGGAGAAATGTCAGCGCAATCTTTAAGAAGTGTGCATTGCTGAATCGGTTTTAACTTATTCATTGTTACATTGTGCCGAACAAGCAAACAACGTAATTTGACCCCAGATCAGATGACATTAATCAACTTTCTTTATACCAAGACCAAGGATTTCTAGATATCTCTGATTAACTCAGTGGCGTCCAAACTTTTTTAATGGTGGACCAAATTAGATCCAGCGAGGTTGTGTGTGCGCCATTATAATTTTGGGTTAATTTTTGCCGATTTTGGACAAAGTTTCTACCGATTTGTAGATGAAAACCAAAAAAAGGTGTCGTCTATTAGTATTCCATTATATCAGGAATTTTTATCCATGAAAAGTTAGTTCACTAGCAATTATTTCTTATTTGGTTGCGGGCTAAAGTTGCTTTCTCGACGCGAGCCCAATCAAACTTTTTCACGGCTAGCGGGCCCGACTTTGGACATTTCTGTACTAACTCCTCGTTGTAGTGCAGCCATTTTCAAGAATATAAAAGTTATCAAACGTATAGTCAAGCATCTACTGCTTTCATAAAGTTTTGAAGAGTTTACTTGGTTGGCTTGTGACATTTGTGATTGTCATTTAATGTAAGAGATAGTCTTGCAGAAAGTGTAGTTCCATAAGGCATACAGTGGTAAGCAATAGTCCCAAGCGAACAAATTGAGTATAGGTGATTGCACAAACCTTCAATGATCTTGCTACTCTGTAGGTCAACATTACATTCATCAGCTACAACCCAAACCTGCGTGTCATTTTCTTGGTTCAATGAAATATATATCCGAGGAGCTTCCTTTTTAGGGTATCCAAATTAATAGCAATACATCGAAAAATAGATATACAAATGAAATTCACCTAAACAGTAGTTTTCAAAATTGTTCAAGCAGCCCTATAATATCAGATCTTTAATTAAGCTGTGCCATTACGAGGAGTGAACTGTATGCACTGTACAGTACACTCTATTCCTGTATCTAAGATGGTGAGTGTACAGTGTACACTGTACACTTTTTGTCTTATATACAGGTATATACGCAGTTCGATATATACGAGTAAACAGCAATAACATTTAAAAATGTGCAAGTGTATGTAATGTTATGCCAATGGTTAAAGCAAGTAAGTCATCACTTGTTAATTGTTGCACGTTAGAGATACTGATAATAATTGTATAGTTTTATTTTTTATCATTGGAGTGTATGCTTGCATTAATGTTTTTTGGTGTAATGGCATAGGTTGGCACAAGTCCGTTAATCGTTAATCCGTTAATAACGAAGCTAACTTTTTCATTAACTCGTTAATCCGTTAAAAAGTTTTTTCATGTTAACGGACTAAATTAACTTCCGTTAAGTGCTGTTAACGGACTAAAGTAACTTCCGTTAAGTTCTCTTAACTTCCGTTAAGGTTTTTATCGTTGGTATCTTGCAGCTTTGTTGTGCATTTGAACTTGTTCTTATCTTGAAATTAGATTAGACTGTAAAATGTAACTTTCAAAACACAAAAAGACCACCATAGCAATAAATATTTCCTTACAATCAGCTCAACTGCGTCAATACGTATTCTAGAAGCGAGTGAATAAAAAGAAATGTAAATTACACGCAAAATGTTAACGGATTAACGGACTTTATTAACTTCCGTTAATTAAAGCTGAAAATAACGGATTAACGTTAACGGAGGTGTGAAGTTTGTTAATGGACTAGTGGTTAATGAAGCTAACGTTTTGCATTAACTTGCCCACCTATGTGTAATGGTATACATTGAATTAAATGTAGAGGTGCTACGAAAAGAGTCATACACAACCTATAAAATGCTTTAGCGAATAGTGCTGTTTTCATCGTGTAAATTTGTTCTTGCATGATTAAAAGCGACCTGATGCTATTTTTAATACAGATCGATTCAAGAGAAATCTCGACTGAGACGGAAGAAAATAATGAGCTAAAATTGTTATCGCAAAAGCTTCCTATACGCAGCAGTTTAATGTGACCTTTCAGCATATTAACATTATTTCACTTCACAAAAAATCTGCGATTTTCTTATTGAGTAGTAATGATATGCAATGTCGTATATAATAATTGCTTGAATTACTGGTGTCGTTATCTTACCTGAGTTTGAATGAACGCAATCATTAACACGAATTTTTTGCTTCAAGTTCATCTCGCTTAAGTTGCATTCACACAAAATTGACTTAAAGCATCATAAAAAAGTCTTTGACAAAAGTAAGCTCACCGGGCATGTTCCGTTCACTCCTCTAAAGAGTAATATTTTGGAAAAAGAACAAACCCGGAAAGCTTTTTTTGGTCAAACTCTTCTTTTTATTATGGTTTATGTGTGAATGCAATTTGACCGAAATGAACTTTAAGCAAAAACTTGGTGTTAGTGATCACGCACATTTAAATGCAGATAAAACTAGATGGGAGTTTTCCAGCAAACCCAGTGAACGACCGATGCATAGCTAATGCTGTGACGTTCAAAAGTTCTTTTTGTCTACCATAAAATCAGCAATTATTCAAAAATATCTGATTATGGAACCTCCAGAAAAGTAGAGTCAAAATATTTGTCAGTTAAATATCTCCTGATATCATAAAACACTGGCACCCTAGCTTGAGCCGTTCAAAAATTGATTTTTGGGGGTCTATTTGGGGGGTCCCTGGGGGGGGGGTGGCACCCCCAAACAATGTCAAAATATTTGTCTGTTAAATATCTGCTGATATCAAAACAGACTGGCACCCAAGTTGAGCTATTCAAAAAATTGATTTTTGGGAGGTCCATTTGGGGGGGTTCCCAGGTGGTGGCACCCCCAAACTATGTCAAAATATTTGTTTCTTAAATATCTGCTGATATCAAAAAAAAGTAGAACTCTAGCTTGAGCTGTTCAAAAAATTGATTTTTGGGGGTCCATTTGGGGGGTCCCCGGGGGGTGGCACCCCCAAACTATGTCAAAATATTTGTGTGTTAAATATCTACTGATATCAAAAAGAACTAGCACCCTAGCCTAAGCCGTTCAAAAAATTGATTTTTGGGGCCCCGTTTTGGGGGGTTCCCAGTGGAGTTGCCCCAAAAAATTTCGGGAGAAAAAATTGCATTTACAGCTCAACAACTTTACACAAAAATTAGATTTCGATGTGTTGTGGTTTAGGAGAAGAAGAGCGTACAAAAATGAGGAAGAAAAAAAAGAAAAAAAAAGGAAAAAAAGGAAAAAAAGAAAAAAAAAGGAAAAAAAAGGAAAAACACCTCATCGCGGTCAAAAGTGGGTTGGTTGGGATGAAACGGTATCTTGAGACATATAACCATATGAAATATTTTTAGCCGTACTTAAGCCGTTTTTGACCGAGACCGCTTTTTACGCCAAACTTGCGGGGCGGTTTTCGGGTTCTAAAACCAAAGTCACGTGACCTATTGCTTCGAAATTTGGTACAAACATACAACTCATTAATCTCAAACTGCTGTCAAAATTTCATGTAGCTAGACCCAACCGTTCTCGAGTTATAAGCAAAAGTCTGAAATTTCGCACTCGTTAGTTGGAAAATGGCCGAGTAAAAACAGAGGAACACGCGACGCGGGCTTCGGTCGTTCCAATAACGATGCCAGTAATTTAAACATTTAATTCGCACAATTAAACACGTTAAAGAAAAAACGCGTTAAAAAACAGCTCGCTAAACGTGTTTAATAGGCATTATCAGGTTTAAACATCAAAAAATCTAAACACATAAACTCTGCAGTTAAACATGTTTAGAAAATTACATGATTAGCAAATGCCGTGCTAAACATGTTTAAATGTGGTGTTTGTTTCGTTTAGAGTGCACATTCAAACATTTTAAGTGATGACGTTACCACCCTATATACACCCTTGAAAAAAACTCTGCGATTTTAGGCGAATAGGAAAACTGGCCAAAATTGCATTGGGAGAGCGACTCGCCCCTTGCGCCCCACGTGGCGGTGCCCCTGTGCATTGGTTCATTAATCATTATTAAACTATCCGCACTGTTTTAGCTTGTTTTTTTTTCAATTAAAACATAAAGCGCATATTAGCAGAAATTTTATTCCAGAAAGCATTTTTATTTTATTTGAAAGGTTTTCGGTGCATTTTCTAAATGGCCGTCTTCAGCAAATTAAAAAGCAGTTAACAGTAAATCTAAAATTTAGAAATGAAAGATTATCAAAATTTTATCAGCAAAACACAAATCAATTAGTGGATAGGTCTAAAAATTCATCAAGAAAAGATGGGATCAGCCACAAAATTGGGGATCACAAACATCAATTCCGTCGAAAAGACCTGGGTGGCAGTAATCTGCTCAGACGCGTCACTGCTAACCAAGGATCACTATTAACCCATCATAATTACAAGATTCGCATAGGCTAGGAAAAAGTTCTTTTCCTAGCCTATGCGAATCTTGCAAAACACAAATGTTACAATATAACGACCACTATAACTTCATACAGTTAATATTGTGACGTATACGTTACACCATTTTCATAGTAAAATCAAGTCAGGAAAAAAAAAGAGAAAAACCAAGTAACACTGTGAAATGACAGTACTGTATATGGTACAGTATAGACAAAAGGCACAATTTTTATAATAAATAAACAATTAAAAAAAAGATTTATAACGCATTCCAAAGAAAAGAGCAACCATTGGTGAATAATTGTGAATTTAATCGAGGTGTTAGCTTTTTTATCAATAGGGCAAGTTTTTTCAATAAAATCAAATTTTTGGTAGTAAGCTTGAATGACGTGCTTTTTTGCAAGAACTCTGGATACAAGGAGTAAGTTTCATGTTTTTAATTTAAATGGTCAATAAAAAGTCAATTTTTTACCGTTAGGTCAATTTTTTTTTATAGGTCAATAAAGTCAATTTTGTATAGCTATCATCGTCAACACCATTATTTAAAATTTCCCTTTAGTATTGGTGCGAAAAGTGACAATTTAAAAGTTTATTTACACGTTCTTTGCTTTGTTTTGCAATGTCAACTACTTGTTACTCGATAGCAGTGCAACGTCAACTACTCGTTACACGATAGTAGTGCAGATTACCATATCTGTCGCAATCAAAGGATTGTGATGCAATAGTTAAAATTGGATAATAAAACATTCGAGTATGTTGCAATTGAATAGTTGCTTGTGACTTGTGCGTCTTGTGGCTAGTTCCGCAGGAACAAAACTGTTTAAGGTTTTTTGCGAAAAATGATTACAGTGTAGCGCAGACAGGCATCTAGGTTGTTAGTTCAGAAACAAAGAGGCATCTGCGTTGTTAGTTTGGACTAACATTTTATTGTTTAGTCTGCCATATAGTAAATAAAAATTAAAGAAGTGCATTATAGTTCAATTAAGCAAGTGCAGTCTGCAAGCTTACTTAGGCTATACGTTTGCATAAGGTCTCACTTACCAAAACTTTGAGGGTAATTAAATGCTGGGACTGCCAACTTTTGTTAGCTTTGGCTTTCATAGCGCAAAATGCAGGAGACATCTTCATTCCACATCGATGTACGGTAGTTTACTTATCAAACGGAAATAAATAAACAAAGCAGTTTTTAGTCTTTGATTTTTTAGGAAGAGGAAAACAGCTCCTTTTCAGGTTTTTGTGCAAATGTAGCCAAACAGGCGATAGTTTACTGTGAATTCAACTGTCAAACCGGTGAAGTAACACATTGAAAAAATTTGTGGTGCCAGTACTTCAAGAAGTGCTCGATAACATGTAAGAGCTGATTTAAAATTGAAACACCTAGATGCCCCTGATGATCGTTGAAACAAACTGTTCCGCAAGTTTTTTATTAAAATTTTTTTTTCTAGGTCTTTCGATTTCAATCAATAAAGTATGTAAATTTGTCTTCAGATAGTGATTTGGATTCTTAAATAATGCCGAAAGTTAAAACTACCTATGCGTATAAAATTCATTCCTTAGTTAAAGAATTCCCTCACGACTTTATGCAAAGTATTAACAATGAATTATCAGAGGTGGAGTCGAGGACACAAGGCTCGAGGCCAAGGACGTCCTCGAGGACTCCACCTCTGTGAATTATATTGCAATTTGTGTAACTGTGCGGTTTCTTGCAACAAAAGCTTTCTTGTTGATTCTCATCAAAATACGTCGAAACACCAAAAAGCGTTAGGCAGCAGATATGAAGATCTTATCCCCCAGACTTTGCAAACGTTTTTAAGGAGCAGTAACTTCGATTTTATTGAAAAAGTAACCAAGGGATTTTTGTCTGCTGATATTCTTTTGCGCAAGCTTAACAATACACATATCAAAAACCTCTTTCGGGACATTGGTCACAGATTGCGATCTGAAACTATTTGTAGACGAACAGCACTGCAATTAAGCAAAGATGAATTGAAGTGAATACGAAATGCTGTTCACGACAAACAAATTTTTCTTATTGTTGATGAGAGCACTGCGTCTCGCACGCAATTCTTGAATATTCTTGTGGGAAGCCTTGAAACACCACACGTCAGTTACTTGTATGACTGTCAACCTTTAAAATGTGCTCCTAGTAGCAACATCATTGCTCAAGCAGTTGGCCATGCTGTTAGAAATCTTGGAATCAACAGAAGCTTCTTCTGCCTGTTACTGTCTGATGCCGCAAAATATATAATTGCTGCGATTGCTGCTGGTATAACACTAAAATCTCTGTATCCCAAGCTGTTTCACGTGACGTGCGTAGCACATTTATTGCACAATTGTGCTATGAAAATCAAATCTCACTTTGAAGATATGGATCAGCTAATTGCAAAAATCAAAGCAGTAACAATTAAAAATAAAACTAGACAGGCAAAATTATCTGCTATCGGTTACCCACCTCAGCCTGTTCCTACAACATGGGGAAGCAGGTTAAATGCTGCCTTGTATTACGCAAAAAATTTGCCTGAAGTGAAAGCAATTGTGGAAAGTTTTGTAGGTTCTGGAATTTTGGTAACTCAAGCAAAGGTTAGCTTGCAAAAAAGTGGTTTGGCTGGTCAACTGCTCAAAATCAAAGACCAATATGAATGCCTAGTTAAGCTTATAGAAAAGATGGAAAGTGCGAAGTGTACCATTAAAGAAGCAGCGCAAGCAATCCAAGAACTTGACTTTGGTGAAGACACTTGTAACATCAACCAATACATTAAAAAAAGAATGCAAAACAATGACATTTCTGGAATTTTAAATATGGAAAGGCAAGATTTTTCACCTGCTGTGTATCACATGCTTCAAAATTCTCAGCCCACATCTGCTTCTGTAGAAAGAACCTTTTCCATGTTGAAAAAACTGTTGGCCAAGGACAGAAATTTTAAGGCCGAAAATGTGCAACATTACATGATTTTACACTTTAAAGCGTCCACCTGGTGATTACTAGCTTGCAGAGTTAATTATATCCCAAAACTTGACTTGTTTTGCGATAGCAATAGCGTTGTGTAGCAAGTTTCGTTGAGAAATTGTGTATGTTTTCGTTTGTTAAATATTTGCTTTAATATAAAATCTCAACAAATATCGTTCATTCAGTCCAAATTTTTTAGGTCAATAAAGTCAATTTTTTTGTTTTTAGGTCAATAAAAACTTGCCCTATTTATCAATAATGCCTCCTGCATTTTGGTTTCATATTTATTGTGACAGTTTCTAATTATTTTAAATTTTCTAATATCCATATTACAATTTTGACTACTTTGACAAGAAGAAATGTGTTCGCTTATGGCACTTTTGGCGGAGTTGGAGTTAAGCTGCAAGTTAAGCTACTTTTATGAACGTGTACACTCTACAGTGTCACCCACTATCTACGGTAACTACAAGATGAAGCGAAATTTCGTCGAGATGCTCCGACACTGAGTTTCAAATCTGCTCTGCGAACACTGTTTAGTTGGCAGATACAGACTTTTCTTTATGGTCGCTACGCCAACCTTATGGCTAGGGGCTCACAGAGTGAGTTTTAATTTACACCTTCCAAAAGATCTTGGAAGCTGAGACGTTTTACTTGTACAGATCTGCTCTGAGATCACTATGTGTTCGGCAGATGAGACATTTTAAACTCTTAGTCGTTCGCTGCACCAATCACGCGGCTATTGGTTCAATAACTAAATTTGCCCCTACACTTCAAGTTATGGGAAATTTAGAGGGGACTGTTAATATAGCCGCTCTACCCCTTTGGTTTCCTTTTTTCGTTTATTTACTTTGCTTCGCATTCTTGCGTAGCGGTACGGCTGCTTGGTAACGATAATTGTTTCATGTTGCATTTCTGTTTTAGGGTTAACGCGGTCTTCAGTGCAGCAGCAATCGTAGCCTTAAGTAATAGATATTGTGTAACCTATAATTTACATTAATTTTGTAGTTGGCAGGCTGAAGGCTTCATACTTAATTACTTCTGTTTTCAGTGGCGGATTTAGGGGGGGGGATGGGGGGATGCATCCCCCCCCACCAGCCTAAACCTAACGACTTCGGCCGAAAAATCAGTCTCAATTTCGGTGAAGACCTTTTTTTTTGGAGACCACCTGATTTTGGGAGGAAAAAACCTTTGAATTTCTGAGCTTTATGAGGTTTTGTGCTTAAAATTTTTATTATCCCCCCACCAAAATTTTCTGGATCCGCCACTGTCTGTTTTATTAATTTTTAGAGCGCTAACCTGCTGTTTTCGTAACGCCAATCTAGTTGCGAGTCACCAGTGGCTAAGTTGGTGTCCTATGTTAGTTCATGAAAATGCTAGGCCTATTTTCTATGATGTAGAAGCCATTTTTATGTCAGTAAAACTCAATCATACTCCAATAAAAAAGTGGCTTAGCCAAAGTTGCGTGCTTGGGTTAGACCAGACATCAATACACTTTGTTTTCAGTTAAATACTTTTCAAGACCAAGAACAGTCTCGTACTAGGTCAGTGTTTGAACTTTGATAGATTTTTTTCTTATTTTGCCCGACTGGCACAAGGTCACGTGACAATGACGTCATCATTTCAACAAAATAATTCTCGAAAATAGAGCGATTTATTATATCACTATTATTGATTTGTAGCTCCCCGAGTCAGTTCTATTATCGATAGACGATTAATGACTTGTAGCTCCCCGAGTCAGTTCTATTATCGATAGACGATTGCAGGCTCGAACCCACGACGATGTGATCGGCAGTTTACCTCCCTCACCACTCGGCCACACTCCCGCTGCATATTGGTGAAGCAATTTAGAGTTTTAAATTAACGCATGTCCACAATGCAAGCTCGGTGCCGAAGTGTGACTTTAATATTAATCTTCTAAGCCGCAGTGATAGTTGGTTGTAGAATGAGCAAATATTTTTGCTCTCTGGGAATATCAAAATATGTGATTAGGCTACGCTTATCCAGGTTATTGAGCAATATGACAATTGGTTTGAATTTTTTGTCGAAGCGTATTTTTGTACCGGAGTATTTCTGAGCGGAGTGTTGTTGTAAAATTTCGGGCCAGGATTAGAGCCGAAGTCAGTTAAAAATTTCGGAGTGGATCCGGAGTGAAAAATTAGCCACTCCGCAACGCTCTAATTCAAAGACATTCCAGGCAGCATATTTCCAATTTGTTCCACATTTCAATGCATAAGGCTGTTTAACCCCAGGTCACTGCAACGTCACAATAGAAAAACTACTCAGGTGTGACTGCAAAGCGTATATTCGAGGTATACTCGAGGTCATGTTGGAAGTGTGCATTACAAGATAACATTAGCTGAGTAGACTGGTAGACCTAGAACGCTACAGTGTTGCTGTAGCAGATTAAGTAGCATAGCAGTGTTTTTAAGGCTTACGCTTAGGCAGAACTCAATTTGCCAATCCAATCAACAAGCAAGTTCTCAGTGAACTGTAGATCTTGGCAATTTGCTATAGGCTTACTGTAAACAAACAAAAGTAAAAGTGGAGTAAGCTATATTAAACTGGGTAGTGACTATTTCACCGAAAATTTTCAACTTAAGAGAGAACAAAACGAGAATGAGAAATATTCATCCGCGCTTTTTTTATTTGCTTTTTTAGGGGTTAAGATTAGGGTTTAGATTAGGGTTTGGGTTAGGGTTCGATTTGGGAATAGTTTTAGACTAAGCATTTGAGTTTTTGTCATATTTGAGTCAGAATTAATAAAAAACTAGATAAAAATTTCCGGTGAAATAAAGCCTTCCATTATACTGTGAGAAAGGAGTTAAACTTACAGCTCTATTGTTCTTCCAATTTTTGCAATTGTTCTTCAAATTTAGAGTTTTGGATGGAGTTTTATCTCCAATATTGGACAGCACAAGTTCAGAAGTTACATTCCTCTTCAACTTTGTAATGTTATACAGGTTTTTGTGTTTAATGAGTTTAAGTAATTCATGTTGTGTACTTGAAATCAATAGGCCACCTGTAGTACAGAGTTGCAGTATACCAATAGTAATAAAAATACTTTGGATTGCTCGAAAGCTGTGTTTGAACAAGACTTTCCAAACAAAATGAAACTCATTCAAACGTGTATGCATGCAGAATAAGACTTTTCATATCCTCTTCTGCGTATCACTAATTTTGATGATGCAGTAATGGCAAAAATATGTGATGGTAGTGGTACAGTAGCTGGTTCTTATCTTGAATTATCTCTTATGTCATCACCCATAGTACTGGTATTTGCCATACAATATTCTGAACATCTGATATGGTTGAATGAAGAATAAAGTAAGTGTTTCAATCTTTGTCTGCATAGGCTACCCAGTGTGAGTGCTATTTTAAATTGCATAGTTGCTTTGTGAAAAGTGTAGTGTTTTGTAAATTGCTAAAGTAAATCTATGCAACTATTAGTTGAGCCTACCTAATCAGTAATTGATGTTGACGCTCGTACATTTTGCGAACAAATTAGGATGTGGGTAAAACGCGGAATTCCGCAAAAATTCTACGCGGAAAATTCGTCCACGGCAAATGCAAGGCGTAGAAAAATTTTGTCCACGAAGCAAATTTTTGTATTGGAGTATTTCAAAGCGGAGTGTTGTTGTAAAATTTCAGATCTGGATTAGAGCCAGAGTCAGTTAAACAATTTCGGAGTGGATTAAGAGTGGAAAAATTAGCCACTCCACAACGCTCTGATTCAAAGACATTTCAGGCGAAGGCAACTTTACGCTTGTAAGTGAAGGTTTAAGTGCATGTTGGTAGGTGTTCAAAGTCGCCCCAGAGGCCAGGGCGACTTTAAACGCTTTTTGAGATAGAATATAATTATGGCTTATGAGAGCGAAATATTCTTTTAGATATGACAGTTCCAGTTGCTGAGGACATAAGTGTTACGTTCAGCCTATAAGCACTTTTCTTGCTTTAACCTGGCAGAAGTGACAAGTAAAAATGATTCAAAACCGTTCAAAGTTGCCCCAGTTGACAGTACCACTAGGTACTGAAATTCTAGCAATACGATACTGAATTACCAGTAAGTACCTCTCACATAGCTCATGTAGGCCTATGCTGTATGCAACTAGGCCTACAACACCAGAAAATCATGTTTATGCACTGCTAATATTTATGCCTCGTTTTACTGCAGAATAGCATTAATTATAGGTAGTGACTATTTCACCGAAAATTTTCAACTTAAAGAGAATAAAACGAGAATGAGAAATATTCATCCGCGCTTTTTTTATTTGCTTTTTTAGGGGTTAAGATTAGGGTTTAGGTAAGGGTTCAATTTGGGAATAGTTTTAGAGTAAGCATTTTGAGTTTGTGTTAGATTTGAGTCAGAATTAATAAAAAACTAGATAAAAATTTCCGGTGAAATAAAGCCTTCCTTAATTATATACTATCAAAATCAGAAAATAGGTCTAAAATTAAGTTCTTTTTGCCAAGATAATAGCTTGTATATATTTTTAATAGCCCCCACCCCCCATTGCAGATTTCTGGCTACTGGTAGGCACTCAAATTTAACCTGTTAACCCTTGTTGAAAAAGATACTGTTTAGTAAACTATTTTATTTGCTCTGCTCTGCGGCAGCGTGCACATTATAATTTTTAAATTAAGATTAGTCCCTACAAACTGGTACCGGTAACTATCCTTCATTAAGTATAACCTGCAACCCAGAACTCTTCCATGACAACTTGGCTGTTTATGACCTTTGCTGCATCTGAAATTTTTCCATGGTTTTCTGACCAATTTGCCACCAGCCCCCCATTGCAGATTTCTGGCTACCAGTACGCACCTGATATAACCAGTGATGGGATTCAGGGGGTTCGCGCAAACCCGTTCTTGGAATGTCAGGATAATCAGCGAACCCGTTCTTGTTTTTTTTACAGACATTAGACCTTTGTTTCTCAATCGCCTGTCCGCCAAAAATATTCCAGTTTACGCCTCAATTGCAGAATTGTAAGGCTCATCGGTTATTACGGAATAAAACATAAAATTCAAAGCTGGTTGAAAACTACATGTTCAGTAATTTGCAGCATTGTGACGTAAAACAAAGCCCGAATTTCTACAGAAATGTGGTACGCAGAACAAAGCATTTAAGACACTAAATACTTCATAGACAGTGAACTAGCCTAGAAGGTTCGCTTCAAAAAACTTGCAAATAGGGCAGATAGTTATTTTGTTTTCTCAATGTTATTTATTATCGTGTTATTGTATCGTATATTAATATTATCGACTGTTTTTTTTTTCAATTTAGTAGAGATGATGAGATAATTAGTTTTAGAAGGAAATGAGCGAACCTGTTGTTAGTAAGTACGATACAAAAGAGAACCTGTTCTTGAAATCTTGAATCCCATCACTGGATATAACCCTTTTTGAAAAAGCCACAGTACAGTAAAGTAACCTACCGTATTTTATTTGCTCTGTTCTGCTGCAGCCAGCACATTTTTATTTTTGAATTAAGATACTGTAAGTACTAACTGGTAACTGTCTTTCATCAAGCACAACCCAGAACCGTTCCATGACAACTTCGCAGTTTACGACCTTAGCTGCTTCTAAACTTTTTCCATGATTTTCTGGCCATTTGCCAAGCCAGTAGACGCATAGAATTTTTTCGGACTAAAAACGGTAAAACGCGGAATAATATTTCCGCAAAAATTCTACGCCAGAAAAAGCGATGTTTTCACGCTTCTATTTTTTCTACATGTTCGCGCCAAAACGCATCATGCTTTGGAGCGCGTAGAATTTTTGCCGAACAAACACGGTAAAGCGCGGAATGTATTTTGCACACGGCACTAGTTTATTCCAAAAGTGTTTCTTTTATCCTCTTGTAAGAGCGCTCCCACGCAAATGAATTTACTAGAAAAGAAATACTCATGAAAAAAATTGGTGCACACGGCCCTACTGCAAGTTTTTTTTTTGCTCTTGAGTGGTTTCTTTTATCCTCCTAGTCGGCGCTCCAAGCGTTTTTTTTCGCGCATCTGAAAGAGCTAAAAGAAACACTCGTGGACAAAATTTTTCTTAAACCAGGATACTCAAATTTTCCAACTTTCCGCATAGAATTTTTGCGGAATTCCGCGTTATACCAACTTCCAACAAATTAATAAAAGTTACACAAAGAATTGAAAAAAGTTGCAAAATATGATTTGTGGAAACAGCTTAGAACGTTATATTACATAAAGTCTTGGTGTTTGGGTCGGCGGGTCGTCAGCTGTAACAATAGTTGCGAAAACCTCTAGTTGGCTACAAACTCCTTAAATTGCTTTATCATTTATTACCACACTCATCAGATAAATGAGTGTATAGTCAATATGGTCAAAAGAAATTCCAAACAAGTTGAAGTCAATTCAGTTGCAACTCAAAAGGAGATTGTAGCTGGCATTGTGGTGGAAGCATTAATGCCAAGACCTTTTTGACAAACACATACTAGTAACCAAAAAAAGCTTTTCATGAAAGTAATTTAGGATGGCAATAGGAGAGTGATCTGCTGCTACAAACATAATCTACAAATTGAAAAAACGAAATTTTTAGAAGCAACACCACGAGCAGGGCCTCAACTTTTGATGATACTGAATTTGCTATGAAGATGTTTTCTGGTCTCAATATATTGCGGTTTAAACACTGTTCCAGAAATTATATTTTATCAGTAATGTGACAGAAGATTAGCTTTCGGAAATCTGGCTTACATTTATTGATAAGCAGCAAATTTTACAGAAATTTAAGTCTTTACTATGTTTTGATGATAGCTCTGCTACAAAACATTATTTAATGAGAATCAGAACATGCAGTAACTTTTTTAAATTATGTTTCTAATTGGCAACACTAGCTAAATTTGTAATGGGTAAGCTAACCTGTTATATCTCATGAACTTAAGGTTGTCGATTGTCGAAATCTCAAATTTGTTGAGGTTAATCTTCAGATTAGTGAAATTTTTTTGAGAGAAAACCTAGCAAAAACTTTCTGACCTGAATGCCCTTTTAATGTGACTTTGCATTGCTTTTGTTGTACTTGATGTTTTCAGCCAATTTTCGTCTTCGCTTGGTTCTGATTGTAGCTCCCAGCTGTTTAGATGGCCTTCCTCGAGATAATGGAGCAGCACACCTCGGCACTCCAATTCTTTGTTGGCTTACTGTGCTTGGTTGGCACTGAATTTTTCTTCCTGCATTTTTTCTCCAGCTATGAGAACCAAAGTTATTCAGTGCCGATAAAAGTTGCTCTTCAGATTTGCATAATATTAGCCTTGATTTGAAACATTGTAAAGCTGTGACTGCGGTAATATTTCTTGCTATTGCATTGATTTTGGTTGTGAAAATGCCTACGCTTTCTTGCAAAAGCCGATAAGTCAATTCAACTCTTTTGTTTAATGGTTTATGCTCTTTTCTCTGAGGTAGAATCACTCGTGTTTCTCTACAAGATGTTTCATTTGGAATGAGTGATGATGGTTCTTCTTCATGGTTGCTGGTAATTGGGTGCATTGTGGAGTTATTGCCAAATGAAGTCGTTGAATCGATTGTAACAGTATCGGACCCAAAAAAGGTAAGTGGTGGTGATTCTTCCCCTAGAGCTAGTTTGGAATAGAAGAACTTTTCGTTGGCTGTGTTTTGATACATGCGGTCAACCAGTCATTGGTGAGGTTATAGTGAACTATAACGCTCCTTTGGTGCTTGCACTTTTTACCGTTGTATCCAGCTACGCACTCGCATTGCCAAATCTACAATCCTCCAAAAGCCATGATATTCCAGGGTAAGGCATAAAGTTGCAAGGTCTTGTTCTTTTTGTGAACATTCCTCTGTGGTTTTACTGTAAAGTATTGCTTCGAAAGCTTTCGTTCGCTCTTGTCTCTCTTGGGCTTTGATTCCGTTTTTGGTCGCAAAGAGCCATCTCCATACCGCCTTTAAATGCAGTAGGTACCGCTTGAGTGTATACTTGTTAAAGGCATTTCAAATAAATGCTTTCAATTTCGACAAAATTGCGAATAATTGGATACTTTGATTGTGAGGTCACTAAAAGTGTACTTAAACTTTCAACTTTCGATAACCTTGGGGATGAAAAGCGCGAAAAATTCACTTTGAACTTATTTTAGAACGCCCAGAAATGTTTGAAAAATAGATTATTTCAGACGATCAAACGTGGCAAGGAAAAATTGTTTTACTGCTGTGGGTGGGTTGGATGATGGTTTTAATAATTTTGTATACTCTTGCAGTAGTCTATCAACTTGAATTTCTAACCTGTAGGACGAGAAAAATGCACAATCACAGAGCAGATTTTGGCCACACAACTAATAAAGCATCCTTTTCAGGTACACTATCATTTGTCATGAAAACGTCAGGATACGTTGGGTTAAATGCAGCGTCACCCTACATTTCTTTCAACAAAAGAAAACCTAAAATGAGTATTCAATGCTCAGTAAGGCCTTTTAAAGTGAGTGGCTGGGAAAATACACTGTGCGAGAGCCTGTTTACTTATGATTTGCTACCTCGTTTTGAATCGTTTCTGGTTTTTTGGAGTTTGCTGAAAATCATACTCTCTGTTGAAGCTGCGGTAAACTCATGTGAGCGGCTTCATTCATGAGTGCGCTGTGATGAAGTTGTAGTTACAAAGTTTATAAAAACTACTACTTAATAAGACGACTAAAGGCGAATCAATAGAGCTATATAAAGTTAGGGCAATCGTATTACATTGGCGTTGACTCCATTCCTCTTGACCTAGCCCTTCCGTAGTTCCACAATGCAGTAGCTTAGCCCACATAGGCCTATACCAGGGGTTCTCAACCGGGGGTCATTGGCCCACCTAAGGAGCCACAGGACCTTAACCAGTGGGCTATTACTAAGAGTAATTGTCTAGACAAACAGACGAAACAGTGGCTGTTAATACATTAAATCCCAAATTCCCGCCGAATACAGTTCCGAATTGCGGTGAAGAACTTTTCTTTTGGTCTGCAGTCGAATTCGGGAAAAAATCCTTTCAAATTGCGGTGAAAACCATTTCTTTTTTTTGATCTTCAATCGATTTTATATACGGACATAAAGCTTTATAGCTGAGCAGGGGGCCACTGGTGTTGAGAGTCTCTAGAAGGGGACCACAAACCATAAAAGGTTGAGAATCACTAACTTATACGAACCTACATATATGTGTAAACGCATCTGGGGCTTTACCTAATTGCGGCGTTGTCTTACAATAGAAATTAGATGGCGTCGCCGATGTTATCTTTATTAGAGAGGCTTCTAAGCGGTATCTGAAGTAGAATATCTATGGTACAGTTGGGTCAAGAAGGATGGCGTCAACGCTAGTTTAATCAAGTACGATTACTATCACTTTGGACAACCCCATTGATTTTGCCTTCATTCCTATTTTAATGGTAGTAACCCAAATCAAATAATGAACGTTAATATCTTGGCGCTGTAACTGTGATGATGTTCTCTGGACACAGCTATATCATGCAGTCTTATGCTCGTGTGAATATGATTTTACGTACTACGTATTTTTAGATCTTTGCAAACGCATTAATTCGGAGACACTGATGCCAGCAATAACACGTTATGAACAATCGTTCGAGACGTCCTGCTCTCGAGCAAGATCCAAAGGAGACATTTTGGCAATATCAAAACAAAGTTTTAGCTTCTGTATAACAAGTTTCCTCCTTGACTGGAAGTTACGATTGCTACCAAAGGCAGCGTTCCCACATTACTGTAACACAGCAGTACAGTGATTGTTGCGTTTGTGGCATCGAGATTCGACGTTGAATCGAAGAAAACAATTTCGCCCACTTCTCCGATGTTTGGGTGAATTCGCTCCATCAGGGGAGTTACTGTGCTTGTGACAAAATTGTCAGCTCCAAACCCTCTCCACTTGATGTTGGATTTACTCTGATCACTGAATTTCTTTAAAGCTTCGAACAATTCATCTCCTGAATACGCACCGAAGTTGGATGCCTGCCATTTGTCAAACATGTAAGCAACTGCCCTCGGCTTCGGGTTTATCGCTGCATTAGCAACAGCTTCCAAACTCCCTGATTAAAGAAGTTGTTGCTGATGAGCTCTGGCAGCCTGGGTCGCAGAATATCCTTGATCAAAAAAATACTCTTCAAACTGTTGGGCTGCGTTATCCGAAACTTTGAAAGTTCAAAGATTTGTGGCGTTATTCAGAGTATGATTGTGTAGGTGTTGTAACTTACTGACACATGGGTGGGTTAGCAATATTGAATGTTTTTTTTTTGCTACCTGTACCTCTCATGATTACCTTAATTTTTACGTCTAACGTTGCTGAACAGTTGGTATTAAGCCCTGATTGCTTTGATCCAATCAGTAGCGTAGCCAGGGGGGGGGGGGGGTAGGGGGGGCTATAGCCCCCCATTGGCATGTCGACCAAAATGCAGAATGGGAAAAACACTACGTTTTTAGCACTTTTGAGACTGTTTTGTGCACTGGAGTGGACTAAATAGTGATTTAAAACATCTTTTGAAACATTTGTTCAGGGGGGGGGGGCTAATTTGTCAAAAATAAAACCAAAAAATAAATGAAAGCTTTGAAAAATGGTAAAAAATAAGCAATCAAATTTGATCGCAAGTGTAAAAATGCTAAACATAGGTGTCATCAACAAATATACTATAAACTAAGGAATAGGGGGGGCTATTCGGTATTAGTTAATTACCAATCATTTCTTTCAAATCTCTTTTCATTAGCCCCCCAATTATTTTTCTCTATAAACTGTATACGAAATAGATTACTCCGTGTGAGTTTCATTGAAGTATTCGATTTTATAATTTACCAGCATCTAAACAAGAGAACTAACATTTTACCATTAGCCACCTCCCAAATAGCCCATTTTTGCGACCAGTTTAATCATGTTTGTACTGCCAATTTCTAAGCACGTTTTAAAAGCATTATTTTTTGATCAAAATATCCCTAAAATGAAGTTATTTTTAAAAAAAATTCAAAATTTTCGCTCCGCTGGGGGCTCCGTCCCCAGACCCCCGTGCCTCCGGCAGCTGGGGGCTTTGCCCCCAAACCCCCAACCTTTGGCAGCTGGGGGCTTCGCCCCCAGGCCCCCATTGGCCTCCGGTGGCTGGGGGCTCCGCCCCCAGACCCCCAAACAGCCCCCCCCCATTGCGAATTTCTGGCTAAGCGCCTGGATCCAATTCGGTATTTGTCCCTACTACACTTGGAAATCTTGCGAAAGCTATATCGCACTGCGTATGGGTAGGTTTTTCTGACGTTCCAGTTGGTGTTTGAGATATCCGAAATTTGGGAAAGCCACCGTTTCCATTCCGTTGTTAGTGTGCTCCGAAAAATGATTATTTCTTCGTTCTCGCTTTCCAAAATTGTGTCGTTTATAGTTGCCAATATATTCTCAATGTTGATCTTTAACAAAGATTATCTTGTTGTTTTATTATTGCGAAGAATAAACGTACAAAACGACTATTACTACCCTTTTTGTTAGGTTATTAAGTCATAGTAACAATCGAGTTCATTTTCAACGACCTCCAAACATAAAATCACAAAACAAAATAAGTTCAATTATCCCTGAAGTGAAATAGGCAGAACTTATTTAATAGTTCACAGAGACATCATCTCTTACAATCCTACTTCATTTGACAATACTTTAATGCTGTCTCCGCGTCGAAATGGGTAATCATTTCAACCCCTAGTGACGCAGGTGAGGCGAAGCCCCCTATCGCGGGAGCATTCCCGTGTTTCGAAGTCAACTGACTTCATCATCAGTGTGAAGAGGAGCCGACACAAGGCAAAGAATTTTGATTCCTGAATTAGGATAACTCAACCGGTAAATTTGAATAACCAAGCTATCGGTATAGGCTATCGTCTTCATCTCGTAACTTCAGCTGCTTAAAAGGCTGACTAATTTTTTTTTTCCACGTACTGCTCTGGACTCGAGTTTCGCGTAATACCAACGCTCATCGGCAGAGTTGATGTTCAAACCGAAATTCAAAAGCTAAACTAAGCTGGCCTGCAATCCACAATTCAAAATCTGAGATGAGTAAACTAGCCCATAAAGTTGAAGTCATAAAACACACTCGATGGAGACTGTGCCTCAGATTCCAGAACTTCCGACAGCTGAAGGATAGACCTCCGAAACACCGCTTTTGTTACGCTCGAAACACACGAGTTTGTCCAACGTCCCAATTAAAGGCAAAAGGGTAAAAATATTTTAATTTAACCCCCTCCGTAGCAATCATACACAATGAATAGGTCCCCCGTTTATAGTGCACTACCCTTTTTCCTAATGCTACCATTGATTGGGTGGAGGATTCCCGCCACAACCCCATGGTCTTCATTTGCTTGGCTGTCGGTTGTTGTACGTTTAGGATAATCAAGTTGTCGCGATTTCTTCCTACGCTGAAATTGAGGCTGGTTTGTTCTTTTTGCGGAGTTGATCGTAGCGTAGATGATGTTATTTTATATTTTTTTAATGTCTCTTTAAATCACCTCAATTTAACTTGATTTCGGTAGGTCTACTTTTGGTTACAATGAGCAGCTGAGCAGGGCTAAGAAGAAATGTACAACTATTCAGCAACTTACGCTTCGCTGTTTTCGAGCAAATCTGTTAACCAACCTTTATGCCTAGATATTTAATGATCGCACAGTCCTTTATTGGTTATCTCCTATCAGCGATGTTCTATACTTTGGTTGAAATAAATTTGCTTGATTAACTTAGCTTCAATTGCAGCTGAAGTAACCTTGCAAGCAACACTCGACCAACTCGCCGGTGAGCAAAGATTTTGCGATGTATAATTCGATCGAACCGCGTTTTCAAATGCTTACTTGAGGTTGGCGCAGTGCTAGAGAATCGGGCTGAAATTCGTGAGAGTGAGAGATCGATTCCCCGCCGTTGCCAATTTAGCAATTGCATAGGTTTGCCTAAATTGCAAAAACATGTCGTGTGTTTCTTACGCATTCGTTTTTCGCAGCAAAAAGCGCGGAAGATCTTTCCTTTTTGGTCTTTGCTAGGTTTTCGATCACTTGCAGAGGAAGAGTGTAAGAAGCACATATTTTCCTTTGCAAGGTCTCAAGGCAAACGCCCCCTCCCCAAATTATGTCTTGTTTAGAATTACCGATAACAAAGACTTTCTGTATAAGGTTTCAGGTCTTGATGTTAATGGATTGCAACTAATTTATTAGTGCAGCTAAATACATACCGGTAGCTACTGAAAATGTTCAGTAATAAAGCGATAAAGCATTCCAAATCCTTAGGTATGATAATCGTTTAATTAACTGTTACACAAGTCGAAATTTTACTGCACTTTTTGTAAAATCGTACGATCTGTGGGCAGTGCTGCGGTCGAGGGTAGGCTCGGTTTACCTACTTATTTGAGCACGGTAGGATTCCGCCTGCTAAACCACGCCGATTTCCCTGCTTGTCACCGATTAACGATGGTTCCACACACAGAATTGGCCCAAAATTGGACAAAAACTCGGTGAACACCTTTTGTTACGTCTTCATCTAATAGTAACTTCCGCCGAAAATTAACTCTTTTCCAGAGCCTAACCTCAAGTATACGAAGCCGATACAATATACATCTATTTGTTTACGGCGGCAGCACTGCCTGTGGCTGAAATTTTTCGTAACATTGCAAACCTGAGCCGCAATTTATCTCAGTGCTTTTAAACGTATACCAACAACATATTTGCAGGGTTTGTTGTTTTGAAGTTTCAATAATACACGCTACTGCGTAGAAATTTAGAGCAAAGCCACAAATAAAATTGAATTACTGAAAAAAAGTCTGCGAATGATGAATGTACAGCGATCACATAAATATACGAGTACGACACTCAAGTAAAGATTTGCAACAGCGGATGCGATTCAAATGTTACTATCCCGAGCGTTGAAAGGCAAACTACTTTCACACAAAATCAATCAATTTTGTATCTCTGGTGACGGATTACCTCGTAGACACTTCTTTCAATGCTTTCAATAAACGTGCACAATCAAAGTTAGCACACATCGCAGGTTTATGTCTCTCTGTGCTCTTTTGTCTCTGCACCCGTAGGTCTCTTCATCCTGCGCGCTTTTTTATGCGCCTTTAAGTCTGATTTCGTTCGAAGGATGGGAGCATCCCTTCACGTAACGTAGAATGTATCAAATTACAAACTTTCTTGAGGGTTTTGACAAGAACGTTGTCCCCAAGTTGTTAAATGATATGTAGATGTAGGAGTGCACGGTGCCATTTTGCAGTTCTCTTTCACGTTGCTGTGAATTCTTTTTTGTCTTTTTCAAAACAAAAAATAAACGTTTTAAAGCTGGCTTTCTTTAATAATATGTTGAATTTCTTTTTGTCGATCTTTTTTAAAAGTAGAAAGACTACCTGTACGGTCAATCAAAGTGCGCACAAACGTTTGACAATGTTCGACCGAGTGATGGAAATTAAAGTGCACGTGACTGTGCTTCGGTTTTCTGAACTCGACTTTTCTTCTTTTGAGTGATTAAAGAGTGCAAATACGATTAGCATTATCGGATTTAATTTCCACGAAGAAACGCAGCTGGAACACAAAGATCTAGCTGGGATAAGTAGTTGATTCCATTTTTGATCGAAATCCCAGCCATGCGAAACTAAAATAAATAAAAAAAAGATGTTAAACAAAGTGTATCATCTCGAGAACTAATATATTGCAGTTGAGCACAAATTTGACGGGCTTAATTAAATTACGTTTACATAGTTTTACATCGTTATTTAAAGCAATCGCTACTCCAGTTTTGAAAAAGAACTTTGCAAGTCTCTTGACTTAATTCAATTGATATCAAGAACAAATCAGCAGTGATGGATCTAGCATTTTGGGTGTCCAATCAAGGCAAAATATTAACTCAGGAGTCTACAATGCGTAAGGCGTACCAGTTATATTTATTTCTTTTCAACGTTTTTCAAGCCTAGAACTCTAGGACAAATGGTCGCCTAAATAAATGTATTCTAAAAATATAAAAACTTGAGAGAGCAAATTTTAATAAAAAATTTAAGAGGTTTTCATAGCTAAAAAAGAAAAATCCGATAACTGTAGTGTATTTAATATGATCTTTAGTTGAAACTATTTAGCAGCTGAGCTAATTTGTTTTTTATATTATGTGATTATGAACGCAGGCAACTGACTAACCTCAGCGCATGAAATCAGTTGAAACTTCTGCGTTTACACTCTTGTTTACGAGTAGTCTCTCACCTCTGCGTTCAGTGTGCTATTATTTAAATGTTTCCAATACTGGACAGATATTTCAAAGATCATGAGAACCATACCAGCTCGCCCAACACCTACACCATAATGCTCTGTAAAATACGAATTTAAACTAGTTGGTTTAAATTCATGCACAGTAAGATTGGCATAGATTAAATCTAATCGTCTAATGTACGATGTTAAATTCATATTAATTTTGTTGTATTAGTTTAATTATGAGCATCTGAAATGTTAAAAATCTTGCCAGTCTTTTCAGACTAGGATTTTTGGTATTATGCATCCTCCCTTAAGGAAATAGCTTTAAGACTATTGCACGCATCTAATTTGCTACTTTATGCTGTGGGCTGTGTTTTGTGGTCCACGACAACTGACCACGACAAACTGATCGCTAACAAACTGAACGCGAACCAACTGAACCCAACTGACCGAGAAGGGCGATCGTAGGAATATTTTACCTCGTATTTTTCTTTCAGAGAAAGCGTTAAAAATAAATCTGTTGCAAGTATCAGCAATGTGCCACATCTCCGAAACCTACGATATATTAACCTGTATAGGTCGCTGTGGCCACTGCACTATAAACAAACTTGAAAAGCTTAATTTTTTTAGCAATTTGAATATTCAATACATTGAAAATCAAGAGAAGATCATTTAATTTATTCCATAGTGTTTGCACCAAATACAATTTTTGCATTTTCCTTCAAAAGTAGATATACTGAAACCACGCTTATTTGTTTTTTGCTTTTTACTTAAAAGTAGATATACATATATTGAAACCACGTTTATTAATTTTTTGTTTTTATTTTAGTAGACTTGTTGTTGTATACCAATATCTCTTGATATAACGTTATATTTTGGCCAAGCCTAAGTTGGTTTAAATTCATTCCACATTATGCAACCATGTGATAAAAATATGAGATTAAACAATAAGCTCGATGGATGACCAATCAAAAACAGTCATCAGAAAACCTAGAACTACTTTGCTAGCTCAATGATATCGAAATACTGTAAATGACATCTTTTGTCTTTAATCTGTGAATTATTTGTTTGCTTTTTTAAGAATCAAGATTAAAATTTGGGTTATATTACCTGGTTAGTTTTAAAAGATAGGATTTCAATTTGGTTAGATTTAAGTCAGAACTGATAACAAAAAGAAGTAAAAGTTTCAAGTGAAATAAACCTTCTTACACCATTAACTAAAATTAATATTTTACAGCTCTTGAAGTTTATTTTTATGCTGAGATCACTGCATTACTCATTAGCAGAGGTGGACAAAGTAGTCGAAAAATCTACTTAAGTAGAAGTATTGTTACTTACTCGAAAATGCCTTTCAAGTAAAAGTAGAAGTATGGCGAAGCATTTCCACTTAAGTAAAAGTAGGAAAGTAGTCAAAATTAATTCTACTTAAGTAATGAAAGTAGAAAGTAATTTCGAATTTCACGTGTTTGTTTATTCTTCGAAGGTTTGCTGTTGTGACGCTTACGATCAGTGTTCAAGCAAAGCCATACTTACGGTAGCATATCAAAAAATCAAAGTTTTATTATTCTCTTGAAATTACACCGAAGCGTGTTACAAATACGATTTAGTAGGGACTCTGGGCTCATCTCCGCGCCTGGACAACATAGCTTGAGAAGAAATGTCGCAGCGATGGCGAGTCGTTAGCAACACTGTTCGTTAACCGGCTAGGGAATTGAACCCCAGACGGGCCGCAGCAAACGCAACGCTGTTAACCGCTAATCTTTTTCGTATGAACCAGGAGTAATGCGCATGTTTAGTTTGTCTACTGTACCATGCTAATCAGGGTTCGGTATGCTTTTTTTTTTAGTGAGACTGAGTCAACACCTGGTATTTGATGCAACGCAAAAACACACTACCCTAGATGACCTGTAAATGAATCGTCGTAACTATTCAATAAGTTTCGTAGTACTGTACAGTAAAACAAACTCGATACGTACTTATTGTACACGTTGTGAGGTGGAATAATGTACACTACCTAACGGTCGAGTTCAACAATCCATTTAAACTTTTATTGGATTAAACCTGCTATGTACAATATGAAGTAAGCCAATCAGCGGTCACCACAGATTCGTAACATCTAATTCGTACAAATCTTCACCCGGGTATACGATATACCAATTGGTATGCGAAACGGTAATTATGGTACTCAGTAAACAGAGGGTATACGAAACAAAACTGCGATCTCCAAAAAAAAAGAAAATGGTCTCCACTTACATTCGGGCTAGATTCGGTCCAATTTCGCCCAAATCTAAGCATGAAAAATCGGATCTACAAAAAAGTCTACACCGCTTATACGGGCTAGAATTTTTTGTGGAGTATACAAAGTTTTCGAAAATCGCAAAAGGTATACCACGTAAAAAAAGGTTGAAGAACACTGATATAAACAATGCATTACTCTGCTCGGATGGCTAATTGTATAGCTCGCATGCCTCTAGAGCGGTAAATGACAGTCACGCAAATGACAGTAGGCTGCTAAGATAGTTTAAATACAGGCTAGTCTAAACCTTATAATTTATCAATGCTGGTACTACGGTAGTAGCCCAAACGCTAACTGGTATATACTGGCAGCTATCGGCCTAAGTGAAGGCTTTCAACTACCGGTATCTATCTGCAATACTACTTTGGAAAACCTAACAAACAATAAAGTACACAATAATACTGCGCCCACCTAAAACAAAGAAATTCCAGAAAACCTTGCCAAACCTCAAAATTGCGGCTCATTACCGGTACATAGACTGTAATCACAACGTACCAGACTTCTGTTTCGGGTCCTGCACGAACATGTTTTCGATAAGCAGAGTTGCCAGATATAATGAGACAAACAAAAAAACTTCAAATCGTGGTCATTGGTCAAATCATCATCAAAAAGGATTGGCTAGGTGTTTACTTCTACTTTACATAAAAGTCATTACTACTCAAGTAGCGTTACTTGGAGAGGATTTTACTTGAAGTAAAAGTAGAAGTATCAGAAATGAAAAATACTTAAGCAAGTCGCTCGTTACCGAAAATACTACTTAAGTAGTCTACTTAAGTAGAACTACTTCGTTACTGACCACCTCTGCTCATTAGCACCATATAATCAGAATTAAAAGCACAAGTGTGAAGCGTCCACCGTTTGTGGTAGACAGGTGGTAGCTTCACTGGAAGACTGCAAGCTCCCTTTGCTATCCCCTGGTCAAGAAAGCTTGATGAATACAACGTAATTACAATTACCATTATTACACGAAAATTAATCAACATCAATTAGATAGGCTCTACATAATAACTGCATAGATTTACTTTAGCAATTTACAAAACACTATACTTTTCACAAAGCAACCATGCAACTATGCAATTTGAAATAGCACTCACACTATGTAGCCTATAGTATGCAGACAAAGACTGAAACACTTACTTCATTCTTCATCCAACCATATCAGATGTTCAGAATATTGTATGGCAAATACCAGTACTATGGGTGATGACATAAGAGATAATTCAAGATAAGAACCAGCTACTGTACCACTACCATCACATATTTTTGCCATTACTGCATCATCAAAATTAGTGATACACAGAAGAGGATACGAAGAGCCTTATTCTGCATGCATACGCGTTTGAATGAGTTTCATTTTGTTTGAAAAGTCTTGCTCAAACACAGCTATCTGCTAATCCAGATTGATTTGCTCGCTCCTATAAAGCCATTTTGCATTTGCGATATACTGCAACTCTGTACTACGGTTGGCCTATTGATTTCAGGTACACAGCATGAATTACTTAAGCTTATTAAACACAAAAATCTGCATAACATTACAAAATTGAAGAGGAATGTAACTTCTGAACTTGTACTGTTCAATACTTGAGATAAAACTCCATCAAAAACATTAAATTTGAAGAACAATTGTAAGAATTGGAAGAATAATGGAGCTGTAAGTTTAACTCCTTTCTCACAGTTTAACATTTACTCCACGTTTACTTTTGTTTGTTTACAGTAAGCCTATTACAAAATGCCATGATTTACAGTTCACTGAGAACTTGCTTGTTGATTGGATTGGCAAATTGGGTTCTGCCTAAACCTTAAAAAAACTGCTAAGCTACTTAATCTGCAACAGCAATAGGCTACTGTAGTGTACTAGGTCTACCAGTCTACTCAGCTAATGTTATCTTGTAATGCACACTACAGGCTACTACCTGCTGCCACTGTCTTCTGTCTCTAACTGTACAACTGCCATACATTCTTACCAACAAAATTTGTCGTTAACAGTCTAACCCCAGCTTTCGAGATGTCACCCACTTAACTTGCTTATTTGCGAGTAACTCCGACGATTTCCAATATGACCTCGAGTATACCTCGAATATACGCTGCGCAGTCTTCTTCTTTCTTCATTGCCCGCTTTTCCGTGAGGGTTGCGGAGGCAGTAGCTCAAGATTAAGCCGCCACACCTCACAGTCTTCCATCACCTCCATCATTTCGCTTGGGCAAAGTCCCAAGCGATTCCATCCAAGATTCTCAATGTAATTGGTCCATCTAGTTCCAGGTCGTCCAACTGGTCTTCTCCCATTTGCTTCGGCATGTAAAGCATGTTTGGGGAGTCTTTCCTGAGGCTTTATGCTTACATGGCCAAACCATCTAAGCTGAGATCTTTCAATTCGGAGAAGTAACGGCTCGATGTTAAGAGAATTTTGAATCTCAGAGCTACGCACCTTGTTAAACAGTGTAACTCTTTCGATTCTTCGTAAAAACCTCATTTCGGACGCTTGCACTTGTGGTCGCACTCTTTCGGTCATTACCCAAGATGAACCGATTCGTAATGTTGGAAATTTGTGATTCCCGGGGGTTGATTCTATTTGATGTCTGGTCTAACCCAAGCACGCAACTTTGACTTAGCCACTCCTTTATTGGAGTATGATTGAGTTTTACTGAACATAAAAATGGCTTCTACATCGTAAAAAATAGGCCTAGCATTTTCATGAACTAACATAGGTCACCAACTTAGCCACCGGTGACTCGCAACTAGACTGGCGTTACGAAAACAGCAGGCTAGCGCTCTAAAAATTAATAAAACAGAAGTAATTAATTATGAAGCCTTTAGCCTGCCAACTACAAAATTAATGTAAATTATAGGTTACACAATATCTATTACTTAAGGCTACGCTCGCTGCTGCACTGGAGACCGCGTTAATGCGTTTAGACTGGACGCGAAGCAACGCGAAGCGAAGGTTGGCTACCTTCGCCAACCTTCGCGAGTGGTCGATTACGTCACTCGCGAAGGTTGCCAACCTTCGCGAGTGGTTGCTAATCTTTGCGAGTGGTCACTTCATAGGCTAATTTTAATAACTTACTTTTAAAATGTATTCAATGAGCAGAAAGCTTTGTGTACTTTATTATTGAAGCGCTATTATAGTAATCACAGGTTTAGTTTCGTCATAGCGCGCTGGAATTACCGGTAAAACGAAGATTGAGTTTATATTATGTTATCACGCAATAACCGTGAAGAAGAGTCTTCACTAGTAGCTCAGGTAACAAAACAATCTTGAGAAAAAAGTTTGTAAAGTTTAAGTGAAAAACGAAGTACAGTAGATCGAATTTGGAAATAAAAAGACTAGTCATTTCTTCAAAAACGTAGTAGTACTTACCCTATTTACTAGCTATCAATGATTTGTCTAGATCCTTCCACTGAAAACTTGCCATAATCTGTTTTGACGATGACAGTTCTGGGTTTTAATGCAGAAACGCAAAAAGCTGGAAGCATATGTCAAAAGTTCTCTTTGGGTGTTTACTCAGTAAACAAATCCTTAAACGCTTTCACCATCCATGTCTCATTATGGTAGAGGTAGATCAACCGGTATCTTGTAGAGTGTAAACCAATCGGCTAGTCTACAGGTACATTTAAAGCATAAACTATGTTGTTTTTTTGATGTGATTTTTCTTTTTCAGGCAAGCATGTTATGATACCTGTAGTAAGCTTAAACAGTTGTTTGTATGTGTTATTTAGTGCTGTTTATGAAGACTCCCAATGTTAACGCTATGAGTGAAACTGAAAGCTGGGTTTGTCATCAGTTATGGTGGATTTTTTGCTTATTGTGCAATGGATTGCTGTGTTGATTTGCTGGAGAAAGCAAAGAAACATTGCAGTTTTTGCATGATTTGACACTATCATCGAAGGACAAGAATTTAGCACAGTGATACCTGATACCAGCAGTTGCTTTGAGGAAAAGTCAGCCTCTAAAACTAAGTTTGGTGTTTTATTCGCTAGCGGAGCGCTTATCGATGTTTAGTGCGAAGTTAAATGCTATCGAGAGCATTTTATTAGTTTGCATTTTCTCGCGGTACCAGTAGGCTACGTTGCGACGGTTGCGTTCACCTCAAAGGGCTTCGCTCCAAACCACTGTTTGTAAGATACAGACAAATTTATAGCTGTAAGGTCAAGCCCCCTCTGGGCAAGTTTTTGGTTATGCCCATGATAAAAAAAAAACATTTAGATTTTTTCATGTGAAAATTGTTAAGAGTTTTGTTAAGAAAATTCTCAAGCATCTGAATAAAAGTGTTGTTAGTTCTCACATTTTCATGTAACTTACGCTTCCTTCCCCAGTCCAATTATTTTTATTATAAATGCTGTATCAAGGTTTTTGTTTAGTTTGGAGAATGGAACAATATCAATGAACTTGCTTGACGGGTACTTCTCTACCAATAATAGTAACCTCAGCAAAAAAACAGAACTCACTTTCTACTGCTTAGATATATATTGGCTTTTGTAGTTCATCTAAATACACTGACTGTAATTGCAATGATTGAACTTCAGACTTAAAATTGGTTACTCTGTCACTTTATCACCATGTAAAGCAGTAAAAATTTTAAGAGACAGTAAAAACGTTATGAAATAGAACGACACCACTTTTTCTTCCAACAGCAATTTGGTTTCAGAAAAAACCACGGCACAAGTCATGCCTTGTCCTTCTTAATTCACAACATAACTGAGTCACTTGCTAACAAAACACCTATAGGCCGTTTGCTGTAAATTCTAGCGTTTACCTTGTAAAAAAATTTGAGTGGCAACTTATTTTTTGCTTAAATACTTTGATTTGCATTTCACAAACTCACATGCAAAAGTTCTCCACTTATTTTCCTGCAGTATTTTTTAATTTGACATGAAAGTTGGCTTCTAAAATGCGGATGAATACAATCAGACAACCGGAATCGACCAATCATAAAATAGAATTACTTGGGGACTTTCCCTTTAACGAATTTTTAAAAACTGCTTTGGATCAGGTCCTGAGGTAGGCTACACTGATTTAACGGTTAGTTTTCTTACTATGTTAGCTTAAATTGGGTTAAGTGAGTGCAATAGTTGGATCTTGTTCTTAAATTTGTTTTAAAAAGAAATTTTTGGCAAATTACGAGCAATCAATACCAGTATCCACGATGAAACATCGGTTTAAAGTATACCTAGGCCTACACAGTATAGATAGCCAGCTACTTGATAACCAAAAGTGATATGACGTGCCAGGCAGAAATTATGAAGCATTGCTTCAAAACAGTACTTTAAAATAGCCTATAGTTACTGGTACAGAGATAACAAAGTTATATGACCTGCCAAGCAGAACATAGTCGCAAACTGCTGTGTTCAGGTATCAGTGGTAATTTTATGACAGTGCTGCGAAAATGGTTGAGACTTTTAGATTTGAAAATGCACTCAACATGTAGACCTAGCATTGTTTCTCAAACAACTACGCCTAATGCAGATTTGTATTTGTAGACCTAGCATTGTTGTGCTGGCTCCTAGATAAAATAGAATAGATCTGTACTTCTAGACCCAACTCCCATGAAGACACTGCGACTTGTCATTTGAGATTTTGTTCAACGCAATCTCAATTTTAGCCAAGTAGCACTCTGTTTAACAAAGTTTAAATCAGAGGTGGAGTCCTCGAGGACACATTTTGAAGTCCTTGGCCTTGAAGCTCAAGTTCTTGGCTTTGAAGCCTACAAGCATGGGCGTAGGAGCTCAAAAGGATTTGGGGGGTCACCAAACTTTTGCCCGAAAAATGACGTTGAATTTTGCCCGGAAAGTGATCACTTTTTCGGTCCATATTAAGGTGATCTCAAAAAAAAAGATCTTCACTGAAATTGAGACGGTTTGATGAATATTAAATTGCCCAAAATTTTGACGCAAACTTACCCGAAAAATATGAAATTGCCCAAAATTTTAATGCAATGTTGCCCAAATAATGTAAAATTGCCCAAAATTTCGACACTTTAAAACCAAGCGGGGGGGTCAGTGCCCCCAGACCCCCCGCCTCCTACACCACTGCCTACAAGTCCTCGAAAATGTCCTGTTCTCGGCTCGAGGACAGCATTATTTTTTGATTGGTTGAAAAGGAAAATAACCAAACAAAAAATAACCAAAAATTCTAGCTTTTCAATTCATTTTTTTTCCTTATTTGAAAAATATCATATATTGTGATTGCCAAGTCATAGTAAACCTTATTTTAAATGGCATTGTGTGAAAGCTTTAATCAGAGAATGAGGGGCAAAAGGCAGTGTAGAATTGTTATTATTTCTGCTAATATTTCTGGTGCGGGTGGTACAAACCGCAAAGCCCTAAAACCATCAAGAGCCATAACAAGGAATCCGGGGTCCTGACGCAAACATTTTTGAGTTGCTAATGCTAACTCATGACCGTGCTAATCTGAGTATGGACTCGGAAAAAAGTATATGTGCGTGATAATGAAATGTAATACAGTTACCACAGCAGTAGCGTAGTCAGGGGGGAAGCGGGGGGTGTGGGGCCTATAGCCTCCCCATTGGCCTGTCAACCAAAACGCAGAATAAGAAAAATACCACGTTTTTAGGTCTTTTGGGACTGTTTTTTGCGCAGGAATGGACTAAAAAGTGATTTAGAGCATCTTTTGCTACATATCTTCAGGAGAGGCTAATTTGTCAAAAATTAAAGTCAAAAATCAGTAAAAACTTTTAAAAATGCCCAAAAATTAACAATCAAATTTGATCGCTAGTGTAAAAACGCCAATCATAGGTTTTATTAACAAATATGTTATAAACTCAGAAATAAAGGAGAGGGGGGCTATTCAGTGTTGATTAATTACCAATCATTTCTCTCAGATCTCTTTCCATTAGCCTCCGCCTCCCCCCAATTATTTTCCTTTATAAAATACAGACGAAATAGATTACTCCGTGTGAGTTTTATTGAATAATAGGATTTTATGATTTACCAGCATGTAAACAAGAGAACTGCAATGTTATCATTAGCCACCTCCCACATAGCCCATTAATGCAACCAGTTGAATCATGTTGCACTGCCAATTTCTATGCCACTTTTTAAAAGCAATATTTTTATTAAAATAGCCCTAAAATTAAGTTATTTTTGCAAAAAAATCCAAAATTATTGAGCTCTAGGGGCTCTGCCCCCAGACCCCCGTGCCTCCGGCGGCTGGGGGCTTGGCCCCCAGATCCCATTAGACCTTCAGCGGTTGGGAGCTCCGTCCCCAGACCCCCAAAACAGCCCCTCCTCATTGCGAATTTCTGGCTACGCGCCTGTACTAGGGATAGCATATTAAACTCAGTATGTTAGTGTATCCGTGATATAACTAACAAAACTTATCTTGAGAAAGCCACCTTGTTCTGAATGTATGCGAGCAAAAATCGCGAAGATTTTTTTTGAAATAAGAAAGAACAGCACTCTAATCACTGTTAAGTGATCTGGGAAAAAGCCACATTTGCTAAGCAATTTTTGCGTTAAAAATCGCAGCTAAGAATCCCAAATAACAGAGGCCAGGTCCTCGATGACACATTTTGAAGTCCTTGGCTTTGGCCTCGAAGGTCAAATCCTTGGCCTTAAAGCCTGCAAGTCCTCGAAAATGCCCTGCTCTCGGCCGAGGACATTAAATTGTTGAAAATGATCCATGGCCATGAGCTTTTTTCACTTTATCTTGGAAATTGGCTTTTCCTGGCGCGAAGACCTTTTTTTTTCGTTTTAGAGAACACCTGCGCCTTGTGTCCTTGGCCTTGAGCATTCCTGTCCAAGGCCTCGAGAAGTCAGTCCTTGGCCTTGGTCTCGGATTTTTTTGTATCATTGGCCTAGGCTTCGAACGTTGTGTCCTCGACTTCACCTCTGTTCTCGACAAATAATAAACTATACTGTATCAGAAAAAAACGCTACATGAGGAGTTAAAAATGTGAGCGTGAAATTAAATATAACTATTATTGTTTGAATGGATGGAAAGACGCGCGCTGCAGTCAATCAGTTTTTCACTCGACATCATTAAGATGAGGAGAAGCTCCCATGAAAAATTTGGGTCTTTTTCGAAAAAAATAATGATGTATTATTTTTACGTTTCTACAACTGTGAGCTCTTCAGAGGGGGAGGGCGACCCCGGACAAATTGCAAATCTCTTCAAGGCCTTCCTCCTTGATACAGCCCTGCTAAGATTCTCATGTTATTTTTGCCATTAAATACCTTATGTTAAATTTTACAAAGTGACGTTTGGCGGCAGAAACGCGTGCCCTCATTCATCGATAGACAATTAATGAGCTATAGAAAGATATCATGTGTAAAAAAAAGTTTAATTAAAATTAGGAATGGGGAAGATGTGATAAAACTAAAGTTTTTCAATTTAACTTTTACGTTACCGGTATTTTCTTTTTTAAAATTGCTTTGAAAATTTAATTGTTCAACGGAGGCATGTGGACTTTGCCATCGCCCCCAGACCCCGTTTTTTCCAAGGACGTGAGCTTGCAAATACTGGATACGGTACCTTAATTCATTTTAAAAACATAAATTATTTTACTCTATTTTGCAATACTTTTAGATAATAATATTGTAGTCGCTATACAATGGTTAAAAACTATGATAACATTTTTTAAAATCTGCAAAAAGAAGTCGTTCAAACAATAAAGGTTGTTTTGGAAAAAGTACTAAAACGGTGGGGATGAGAGATCCATAATCACTCAGAGGACGTTTACACTGGGGTTTTAACTGATGAAGTTAAGGTCTTAAAATTGACCGTTTCCATGTTCAGAAGTTAATTACTCTCATTTCGCATAACGGTCTTAATTGTTTTATTACCACGATACCGCTATGGAACGTACTCAAAATTGCTGCTAACGCGTAAAACTTCAAAATAACATTCGTTATTTTTAGAAACTACCATTTTCAAATTATCATGCAAAACTTAACGAAATGCAATGTCTTACACTTTCGCGCTAAAAAACATTCAAACTTTGCCGACCATAGCTTTTTTTAAAATTTTGTCCTTGGTCCTTGGCTTTGGCCTCGACCAATCCTGTCCTTGGCCTCGAGAGGGTCTGTACTTAAAAAGCCGGTCCTTGTTTTTAGCCTCGGATTTTTTTTCAATCCTTGGCCTGGAACATTGTGTCCTCGACTCCAGGTCTGCTTCAAATATCGAACAAGTAACGAGCAACTTGAATGTGATGATTGATGACCACGACAATTAAAATAATTTGTATTAATGTGATCGGTGATATTATAGAATAAGTTTTGATTTCTCCAAACATTGTTGAAGCTTTAGACATCACCGGCGACCTGCATATTTTGCTTTATTTTTTGCACTTTCCTAAGTAATCAAAAGTGTTCTAATTTATTTTTCAATTGTTACTAGCTTCGGATGCACCCTAGGGTTAGAGTTCACCTAGCATACCCATCAAAAATTGATTTTTACCAAAAAATGTAATTTTGCTTTTCATCAACTCAAAAAGTATTGTGGTTTTGCAAAATTTTGACAAAAACTTCATATTGCAATTTATATTGTGACGTTTCATTCATTCGTTACGTTATTTTGTGACGTCATGATTGACCGGTTACGTCATTTCAAAAGTACCCTCATCAAAAATCCTGTTTATATCTGCGCAGTTATAAGTTGATATACTGATTTTAAATATTTAACAAGCATTTGAAACAAGTTTGTTTTTGTAGTTAATTTTATTGATTTTTGTTAACTGTTTTCTAGTCAAACAAGGCCCCAAAATAAATGTATTTTTAATTTTATCTGCAGCCCAATGCTTTCGGAAAAGTTTACATCATTTTTGTACGTTCAAACAAATGAATTAAACTCCTATCAATGGTTAATCACTGAAAAATTAAGGGGAAAATTATTAAAAGCTTAAATAAACACAAAAGAAACATTTTGCCGCTAGTAGTGCTAAAGAGCGCTTGGGAGGATTCCTTAATTTAACTCTAAAACCAAACTAGAAATTTGCGCATCTGAAAAATTGTCAAAATAAGCAAATAGAAATGATAAACGAATTTAAATTTGCACATTATTCAGAAAATATGTAATTTTTAGTTTTGAAAACCCCCAACTTTACCCCCTATTTGCTCGAAAATTGCAGGGTAATTTTTGGAGAACTTTTTATATAAACCTCCTAGGATGAAATACAGTCTATCTGCATCAAAATTTTTTTGCCACTCAAACTTTTTTACAAACTCGATTTTTAAGCGTCCTAGAATTTACAGCAAACGGCCTACTACCCTTGGAGTATTTTTAGACCTATCGAAGGCTTTCGACACGATCGATCAGAGCATTTTGTTATCTAAACTGGAACATAGCAGAATCAGAGGCATAGCTCTTGACTGGATTAAAAGCTATCTAAGCGGAAGAACGCAAAAAGTGGAATGCTCTGGGATTCTTTCAAAGTCGGTCAATCCCGTGAAACGGGGCGTACCACAGGGTCAAATTTAGGCCCACTTCTTTTTCTTATTTATGTTAATGACTTCAAAAATTGTTTAAAATATGGTAACTCGATCATGTTTGCTGACGACACAAGTGTATTCTTTCAAAACAAAAACTATCACTCACTTTATGCCAATGCTCAGCAAGATCTCCAGAACATTGATCAGTAGATGATTGCTAATAAATTATCAATCAATGCATCCAAAACAAAATGTATGTTGTTTAGGTCAACTAAATCAAAAACTCCACCTTCTGATCAATCCATCTCATTAAGAAAACTTGATATTGAACAAGTTAGCTCTTTAAAATTTCTTGGTGTTCATATTGATGAGCATCTAACTTGGTCAGTTCATGCTAAACATGTGCTCAACAAACTGAGATCTGGCTTGGCAGCTGCGAGAAGAGTAAAACCTTTTTTGAATTAAGGAACACTAATCACCTTATATCATTCATTGATGGGCAGTCACTTGCAGTACTGCATCTCTAGTTGGTACTATGGTAACACAACAATTACAAACAAGTTACAGAAGTTGTGTGACAAATTTATTAGGTTAGCATGTGGTCGAAACCGTAACAGTGACATCACAGACATTAGGCAAAAATATGAAATACTAACAATTGATCAACTTTTATTTAAAGACATTGCTGTATTTATGTTTAAGCAGAACAAAAATATAAATTCTTCAGTATTCAGCAAAATCTTTGTCACTAATCATTCGCAATATAATACCAGAAACAATTCCAAAATAATTCCAAAGTTCTGTTCAACCAATGTGTGCCAACAATCTATCTCTCACCGTGGCCCATCCCTCTGGAGTAAAGTTCCCACTTCTTTCAAGTCCCAGGATCTCACGATAGCATCATTTAATTTAAAAATGCGAAATATTTTATGTAAATACTTAATACAAGTCTGATTTCTAGGGCATTGTTTGCGTTTTATGTGTAATACTATAGTGCTGTTTTGCTAATCTTGTTACACTTTGGACAGGATTAGTCCCGAAAAGTAACTCTGCTTGGTGGTTATAATAAAAGTTCTAGAAAACTCGGAAAGTTTTTGGATCGGAATAAACTGGTCGAAGTATGCTAAAAGATTATATTATGTTGTCGTCACTAATCTTAAAATCCCATTTCTACGTCCTCGAAAATCTGCATTTTTTCCTTCCTCAATTTATTTATTTTGGTTTTCCTTTTCCTGCTTTGTTCTCTTTCTTTCAGGTTTTTCTTCAAGTCTACAACCCCAGCAGTAAGCAGGATTGGATGATGGTGGTACGCAAGGTGTACGTTCGACTGGGCTAGGCAACAAAAACTGAAGTGGTGTAGTAAATTATCGACTTGAACTTTAAATACGGACAATTCTCTTATGCTGGTTATTGATCTCGAGGTCAAGATATTATGTTAATCAATTCTTGGTTCAGATCTATTTGACATCAAATCAGTATACCATCACATACATAACATTTTGCTTGGGCATGTTTAATTATACCTTATGAAAAGATTGTCATTTATCCATTTCTTACCATAATCTTATTGCTCCGCTTGTAAAAATAGCTGCTATTGTTCTTACTTGTTTTCGTTATCTGTCGCTTGTTGTAGCTTACTTTCTCTTTTTTTTTTTTTTTTGGCTGTGTCTTTTTTTTTTTTTTTGTTGTTATTACGTTACTATTTCTGACTACTGCTTGAACGCCTTGGTAGAGTCCTGGGGTGCTAAAACTTAGTACAAAACCTGATGACTTGGTAATAATTTTACTAAAACTTAAAACTGCTTTCATGATAAATAGGCAATTAACTGCTTGCCGGTGAATTCCAGTACATCGCACAGCAAGGTGACTAAAGCCATTGCCGTTTAAGTTGAGTATCACCGGACTCTACCTTAACTGGTGTGAGATACACATTATCAACATTGCATAGACACAAATTCAGTTCCTCTTGTGGGTATACCTTCGTTCTGACTAAGATATCGGAGAGATCACAAGTTTGGTACTTTGTACCAGCTAATTATTTAGACGCAATGTGGATGGTGTGACTCATATTGCTATATGTTGTGTATAATTGTTTTGATGCATATGTATCGATTGCAAAATTGTTATTGTCTTGATGCTATAACCAGCTGCTACTTGAAAGGGTTTCCGGACCCGGTGAGGTTTCATTTTCAGGGTGGTTTTTCTTTCCTCACCATGCTCCGTTGAGCTAAACATAGTTTTGGGCCGGTTGCGCCACCCGTTGACCACCTACGTAACCGTGCCTGGTCTTGCACTGGTCATTGTCCCTCTCTTTTCTCTTTATCAATCATTCGAACAACTACTCCAGCCGTTAGTTTTACTTCCATCTTGTGTGCCTGCGTGTATGTTGATGATTGTGATTGATTAGGCCTACAATGTACTTTGAGCTGGTGTGACAGGTGTAGCAACCATGCAAATAAAAATCGCTTTTTTGTGTTCAGTATCCTCTGCATGTCTTAACGTCTGACGTTGTGTCGCTACTTCCTTTTCCTGACTCTACGTGTTATTATTGTGTTACCATGCATTTGCTATTGTTGTGGTGGTCAAGAATAAAAAAAGAATGAATGAATGAATGAATGAATGAATGAAATTCACAAACAACTAAATTCAGATATTACACAAAGACACAGTAATTGAATATTTAATACACTTGACACTTCTATTTTCATCAATTAGGACTGGAGTGAAAAATCACTACCAGACTACAATATTCATAATTATAAAACTTGGGGTAGTCCAAAACCATTGCTTCCAGTTCAACTTGATCACGGTCACAACCTTCAGAAACAAGAAGACTTTTAAGAGGACATTCAGAAGAAAAAATTCCATGTTTGTAGCTATTCAAAGAAGTGACTACTAATTAGGCCAATCCAAAAGTTCACAGTTCATAGAAATTTTTCGATTTTTTGTTTCTATCTAGCTCTTGTATGTAGCAGTGTAGCTTGAAACCAATTCTAAATACAGTTTTATTCACTAGGTTGGCTTGGTCAAGAAGGCAGTCAAAAAAACTTTTGCGAGTTTTGGAGTATTCAAGGAATTGTTCAATTGTGGTTACTTTTAAAACAACAAGCTAACAAACAATGGGTAAAAACACTATCAACACATTCAAAACTAGCCTGTTGGTGGGTTATTTTATATTCTGAAAAAAACAACAACATCATGTTAGTTTAAGTTTACTTTAAGACAAAAAAGCAAAAGCTGCTCAGCCAAAAGAACCACTGGACTGATACAATGGCTTCTGCTATGCTGCACAGAATAAAAAGTTTTGTTTTGAAAGCTAGATGTCGTGGGGCTAGGCCTACTGCTTTGGTGTATTCATTATAATGAAGCTCTGAGATCCAGCATAGCTATGAAAAATCACTCTAGGATTTACAGCCTTAGCTGTCTAGATCCAAATTAACTTGGCTAGCCAAGGGCTATCGCAAATCTAACTTTGCCAACAACCTACCGGTACTCTTTGGACTGATAAATAGGCGCTAAACCATACAAATATACTATTTACATTATTTTGTAGCAAACTGCCATCGTAAAAATCCAATCAGTGATTTAGTAGGTTATCTTACTACAGCCTGCAAGCAAGCGATGTTGCGCAACTGCTCGCGAAGGTTGCGAGCGGTCGCAACCTTTCGCGAGCTGTCGATGACGTCAATTTTTGGTTGCTTCGCATCGCTTTGCGTTGCTTCGCGTCCAGTCTAAACGCACCTTTAACCCTAAAACAGAAATGCAGCAAGAGAACAATTATCGTTACCAAGCAGCCGTACCGCTAAGCAAGAATGCGAAGCAAAGTAAATAAACGAAAAAAGGAAATCAAAGGGGTAGAGCGGCTATATTAACACAAAGTTTGTTTTAGTGAAGTGTTCAAAGTCACCCTGGCGTTCAAAGTCGCCCCGGTTGATGGTAGGTAGTTCAAAGTCGCCCCGGTTGACGGTAGAGCGGGGCGGCTTTGAACGCTTTTTGAGATAGAATATATGGCTTATGAGAGCAAAATATTTTTTTAGTTATGACAGTTCCAGTTGCTAAGGTCATAAGTGTTGCGTTCAGCCTATAAGCACTTTTCTTGCTTAAACCTGACAGAAGTGACAAGTGTTACAAACGATAAAGTCTCTCTAACCCGGTCTTGCGATATGTGTCAGTTCGCCAAATCGTTTCTCGTTAAAAGGGCATTCAACCCGAATTTTGAAAAATTGCAAAAAAATTTTTAAAAATATGTTTACCAACATGACCCGATTGCGATTCTTGCAAATCATCCGGTTAAGAAAGTCTAAGAGAAAAAATTTTATGTTTTCCCCTTAGAATCCAAATTTCGGCCATCTTGTTCCAAGTGGATTGTGCAATAAATCAGTTGGTAACTTCCATTTCCAAGTCTTGCTATATACCGGGCTTTTTGGAACCAGGTAAGTGCTGAAGGTATAGGTAAATCCATAGGTGGGCAAGTTAACGCAAAATGTTAGCTTCGTTAACCACTGGTCCGTTAACAAACTTCACACCTCCGTTAACGTTAATCCGTTATTTTCAGCTTTAATTAACGGAAGTTAATGAAGTCCGTTAATCCGTTAACATTTTGCGTGCAACTTACATTTCGTTTTATTCACCCGCTTCTAGAACACGTATTGACGCTGTTAAGCTGATTGTAAGGAAATATTTATTGCTATGGTGGTCTTTTTGTGTTTTGAAAGTTACATTTTACAGTCTAATCTAATTTCAAGATAAAAACAAGTTCAAATGCACAACGAAGCTGCAAGATATTAACGATAGAAACCTTAACGGAAGTTAACAAAACTTAACGGAAGTTACTTTAGTCCGTTAACAGCACTTAACGGAAGTTAATTTAGTCCGTTAACATGAAAAAACTTTTTAACGGATTAACGAGTTAATGAAAAAGTTAGCTTCGTTATTAACGGATTAACGATTAACGGACTTGTGCCCACCTATGGGTAAATCAATTAGTGGAACAGCTATACTGTTTGAATTCAGAGTGGTTAGATGCTTTCCTAGTACGTTTTGTCTGCTAAGTGCTAGCTAAGTTGTCGGAATAAGATAAGGCTTTAGTGCTTTAGGCGTAGTAGCCTATAGGCCTAGCCTATTGCAGATTGTGACTATTGCTTCATATAGATAGCCTATCCGAAAAAATTATTGCCTGTTGAAGGCTAAGGCATCGTAGGTGAGAAGATATTAGACTAAGATTCTAGTTTTCAGTGAGCCAGTAAGTTTTATGCATAGGTGGGCACGGTACTTTGCAAAAGTACCGCGGTAACGGTACTCGGTACTTTGCTAAAATTAGTACTGCGGTACCGGTACCGGTACTTTCAAATTAAAAGTACCGCGGTAGTACCGCGGTACTTTTGTGGTACTTTTTTAAAAAATTAAAAGAAAAAAATTGGACTGATTAACCTCGTTTACTGGATTGTAAATCATCACTTTTAGCAATTTGGTTCGTTTCCGCGACTAGTGCGATCTCCGTAGACCTACAGTTCGTTTTAGAGAAAGTTTGCCGTAGAATAGTAAGCAGTTGCAGTATTAGTATTACTACAATAGTGAGTACAATACTAGCTAGTGATGAAATTGACTCGATAAAGTATCTAACTTATTCGAACTACGGTCACCGGGCTACTTATTGCTCTAGACTTAGAGTATCTTGTGCCCAATAATAACCAAACAGCAGTCATCTCGAAAGCATCACGTGCGTAAGTTGACACTGAAGGATACTCTGACGATCATCAGCTCCCAATTATTGCACAAGTGACATTTACACGAAACTTAGAAATTGGGGGATAAATTGCACTTTTGGCAAAGTGTACTGTTTTGATTTGTTTTTAGTCGATTCGTTGCTGCAGTTACTTTTTGCATTTCTTATTTAAAGCTTGATGGGAGCTTACCAGTTGCCAGCCTAAAACGAACGACGCATGTTAACGGTGACTTCTAAAAAATTCTTTTGTTTCCCCGTAATGAGAACAATTTCAAAATTACAGCATTTTTTCTTGCTGTTGTATAGCATATTTATTCTCTTGTCACAACACAGCGTTAGACGCTAATTATTGCACAATCCGCACACTTTCATTGTGATATTTACTTCGTGCCTGGAGGAATTTGTACCTGCGTAAGAGTTTCTAGTTTTCCAATGTCCCGTGAATTTCGATTTCTTACCACTGAATTTCTGGCTAGTTCGAAGCCACAAGCAGAGATAATCATCGTAAAGCGCTCAATCCAAGGACGCAACAACGTAACCAGTGTGTGGGTTGAACACAGATTATGCAATTAGAGTTGTCACAAAAAAGCTTTAGCACTTTGGCCATGCTTTTGGGAGACTCTCAAGAAGATTCTTTGCCTCTTTTGATTATAAAAAAAATTAGCTTTTTGGCTAAAGCCGTTAAAATACAGGGTGAGCCAAAAGTAGGTGGACAGTAAAAAAAAATTAAGTGTAACATAGTAATAGAAAACAGGTAAAATTAAAACAAATTTTAGTGCTAAAGTTGTAATTATATACCACCATAGGTGAGCAAGTTAATGCAAAACGTTAGCTTCGTTAACCACTGGTCCGTTAACAAACTTCACACCTCCGTTAACGTTAATCCGTTATTTTCAGCTTTAAGTAACGGAAGTTAATAAAGTCCGTTAATCCGTTAACATTTTGCGTGTAATTTACATTTCTTTTTATTCACTCGCTTCTAGAACACGTATTGACGCTGTTGAGCTGATTGTAAGGAAATATTTATTGCAATGGTGGTGTTTTTGTGTTTTGAAAGATGCATTTTACAGTCTAATATAATTTCAAGACAAAAGCAAGTTCAAATGTACAACGAAGCTGCAAGATATTAACGATCAAAACCTTAACGGAAGTTGACAGAACTTAACGGACGTTACTTTAGTCCGTTAACAGCACTTAACGGAAGTTAATTTAGTCCGTTAACATGAAAAAACTTTTTAACGGATTAACGAGTTAATGAAAAAGTTAGCTTCGTTATTAACGGATTAACGATTAACGGACTTGTGCCCACCTATGTATACCACAAATAACATAGTTGTAACAAAGTTAAAATGAACAATTCAATTAAAGTAACTGAGGCATAAATCTATTCCATATGCCGTCCGCCTACTTTTGTCTCACCCTGTATTTATTTTTTGTTAAGTTCAATTTCGGGTGTTCTAAAAGGAGGTGCAATCACAAAAATTGATTTCTAGGGGAATAATTTGTGCGGTTTCAGGGGAGGTGGCACCCAAAAATTTCCACAGACAAAACCGTGCTTTTTACTCGACAATTTTGCACAAAAATTAGATTGCGTTGTTTTGCCCTGTAGAACTTATTAGAAGAGCGCACAATGTTTAGGAAGAAAAAAACCTCATCGCGGCCAAAGCCAAAATGGGGTTGGTGCAGATGAAAGGATTTTTGAGATAATTTTTCTGTATAAGTATTACCGGGTGAAATACTTGTGGCCGAAATATTCACCGTTTGTGAATGAGAACATCTTCTTCGCCAAACGTTCCAGGCACATTTAAAGTCAAAAGCTAATATAAATGGATGCCGGCAGTAACGTGCAGTAAATTTTTCTTCAAGCATGCCCGTAACCAAAAATTTGCAATGGGAGGGGGGGACGTTGCGAGGGTCTGGGGGCGGATCCCCCAAACACCGGAGGCAATTGGGGTCGGGGGCAAGGCCCCCAGCCACCGGAGGCATAGAGTGTAGGGGCGGATCCCCCAGCGCTCGAAAAATTTTTATTTTTTTGGCAAAAATAACTTAATTTTAGGCCTATTTTGATAAAAATCAATGCTATTAATACGTGGCATAAAATTAGCAGTGCAAAAAATCATTATACCGTACTAGTTGCATAAATGGTTTATGTGGGAGGTAGCTATTGCTAGAATTTCAGTTCTCTTATTTACAAGTTGGTAAATCATAAAATCTTATTTCGGTAGTTTAGTAAACCTCGCAAGAAGTAATCTATTTCGGCTAAATTTTATAGTGAAAGATGTATGCATATATGGGGGCCAATCGAAGGAAGGTCGAGAAAAGTTGTTGAGCATTTTTCAAAAAGCGATCAAATTTGATTACCAATTTTCGGCTATTCTTTATAGTCTTTTTTCTGATTTATAAGTTTTATTTTTGACAAATTAGCTCCCTCCCCCCTTCAATAAACATTTCAAAATATGCTTTAAATACTTTTTTGAATCTATTCTAGAGCAAAAGACAGTATCAGAAGTGCTAACAACGTAGTATTTTTCTTATTCTGCATTTTGGTCGGCAGGCCAATGTATTCACCCCGCGCCCCCTGGCTACGTTATTGTATTCACGCCTGATGTGATGAGTATTCATTGCGTAAGTCGTCTCTTACAGTTTTTTCTTAGCGATTTTGCTTTTGTTTCGCCGGTGCATGAATACTGGTAATGCATTAATTTGCCATTGCAAGAAAACGTCAATTTTTCAAATCGGCCAGCAAAATGCAAACGCTAAGTCCCTGCGGTGGTAGTAGCGAGTAAGACCAACAGTTAAACACTAAATTAAGAAAAAAGATTGGTTGTTTATCCAATTTATTTGCAAGCATTTTTACAACGTTTCAAGTTTTTAATGGTACGTTCTTAAAATCCGTATTAAAAAATAAAAAAAACTAAAGTACCGGTACCGCGGTACTTTGCTATTTTTTGGCGGTACCGGTACCACAAAAGTACCGACGGTACCGGTACCAAAAAAGTACCGCGGTACAGTACCGCAGTACTTTAGTACCGCGGTACTGCCCACCTATGGTTTTATGCGATTATTGCACAATTAGTTTAGGCCTAATGATCAGATAAGGCCGGTTAATTTTTCACGTAAATATGAAATTGCAAGCTTCAGTGCTGAGCACTTTAGTTAGCATTTTTCGTTTAGGTTTGTTACGGTTATCAGTAGGTACCTACGAAGCCACTTCCTCCACAGCTGGTAATGTAGTCAGTCATTTGGAACGATTTTGCCCTATGTCCTTTTAGTTGGAAATGTTCAGAAAGCGTTTCTCCTTAGTCTAAGGGGAAAAATAATTGCAAATATCTTACGATTTCTTGGCCGAAGAGAATCAAAATTGGTGCGAAAATATTCTAAAAAATTGCCAAAGTTGTTTCACTATGGTTTCGCAGAAAAAAATTTTAAACAAAAACGTCCTGAATGCCCTTTTAAAGCTTAATTCCTAAATTTGAAGATCTGCTAAGACTTGCCAATCAGAACCGTTTTGTGTTTTCTGCACGGCGACGATGCTAAGTATTATAGCCAACTTCAATAACGTGTAGGAGAGCTATGCCAAACTCTCCCAATCCCTTTCTCCTTCTGACAACTGAGCACTTGATTTTCTGATTTTTAATGGAATTTATTATTATATTGAATAAATAAAAATACAGAAAAAACAAAGTAGTCTTAAAATATGATGTAAGGGCCAATTCAGGGCCTTTCTTCCAATCTACAACTTTGTTTCCTCACAGTCAAAAGTCAATTCCATAAACAAGGATGGAGAGGAAAGAAAGGGAAGGGATCAGAAAACGCAATTTACCCAAGTTAAGCAGCATTTAACACGTTTCACCCAAAACTGACTCTGTTTACTTCACTCATTTTTGTCACTACTGAGCTCTCTGGCTCCAAGCAGGTTTAAATAGTTCCAAGTCATAAAAACACGTGACATCGCCCTTTGAATAGCATCAAAGGCCAGAAATTAACAAACAAAGGCTGTCAGCTGCCAATCTACAGCTGCCAGTCTACACAATAATGCACGAAAAGAACATTCTAACACAACGATTCTAAGTACGGTCTAATTAGCCGTTGAAGGTCTTTGAAGATGTGCCTACAATCATCTATCGCTGATAGACCTGACTCAAGGATCTACATATCAATAGTAATGGTATAATAAATCGCCCTATTTTTGAGAATTATTTTGTTGAAATGATGACATCATTGTCACGTGACCTTGTGCTAGTCGGGGGAAAAAAAGAAAAAAATCTATCAAAGTTCAAACACTGACCTAGTAAGAGACTGTTCTTGGTCTTGAAAAGTAATTAACTGAAAACAAAGTTTGTTTTAGTGAAGTGTTCAAAGTCACCCTGGCATTCAAAGTCGCCCCGGTTGACGAAACGCTTTTTGAGATAGAATATATGGCTTATGAGAGCGAAATATTTTTTTAGTCATGACAGTTCCAGTTGCTAAGGTCATAAGTGTTACATTCGGCTTATAAGCACTTTTCTTGCTTAAACCTGGTGGAAGTGACAAGTAAAAATGATTCAAAAACGTTCAAAGTTGCCCCGGTTGACGGTACGGTACCTTGCATACGCTATAGTACCAATATTTGTTTGCAACACAGTACTGTAGGCCTAGGCCTAATTCTAAACGGTACGACTCATGGTACAATACGACACAAGGTACTGGTTAGGGGCGTATTTAGGGGGGGCCATTGGGCCATGGCCCCCCCTTTGGGTCGCCAGGATCGTATAATTAGCGTAGAATAATATGCAAAATTGCGGCATGCCTCCCCCCCCTTTGCAAGTTGGGTAGAAGCTTTGATCCCACAAAAGAATGTTTGATGCGTTGGTTTTAGTTAGGCCTGCCTCCAAATAATGCGACTAAACTGAGTGAAGACCTTTTTTTTTGCTCTTCACCTAATTTTGGGCGAAAAATGGAACTGATTTTGGATGGAACAATTTCTTATTCTGATCTTTGTTTTTCTCAACTTTTCTGAAGTTCCTGGCCGCCCCCCCTTTTCAAAATCTTGCGCACGCTACTGGTACCGGTACTATTAGCAGTCCTGCACAGTGCAAACTGGCAAAGATTAGTGGTACTGTACCATACCTGTCCTGTGTTCCATTTTATTTAGAAGCTATAAGCTATTTCTATCTGCTATGGCTTTTATATAGGCCTAGGCCTTATCTACAATCTTGCAATAATAGGCCTATGAAATTAAAGACATAGAGCCCAGTAATAAAACTTCAGGTGCGGGCTGGCTCATGCGGTACAGCCTCGTAAGCCATGTTTATCATCATAACTATAGCTCTTTCAATTTCATTAACCATAGCTCTTTCATTGTCATTAATCTTGTCTACCAACTACTGGTAGGAACCAGTACAAAAACAAAAATATAAAAAATTTTCTATTGGCAAATTTCAAAAAAGCGCAGTTAGGCGTGAAATTTAGAATTAAATGATTTAAAAAATGCACGGTAATTTATGAAGTCTAACTGAGCAATGCAAGTGCTTGACTGTAGACCATTTACCATTTATTTATTTATTTTTCATCAAGCACAGCGACTGAATTATGCGCATTACGCAAGCAGTTACACAGTTTTGAGGAAAAGTATGTACATTAGACACAGTTTTTGATGAGGTGATGTCGAAGGACTAAATGTCATCGAGTCAACCATCACCTGCGCTTCCGTCTCAAAATATATGTCTGGTATCGTGACTGTTATTATCTTGATTGGCCAATTCCTGAAAAGCACTAGGGTTGGATCTTTTGTTGGATCAATTAAGAAACTTGAAATATGACTTGAAAAAAATTCTAAAATTCGATGTGAAATCTAACTTAAATTTAATATCGGCGAAAGTGAATTTCGGAATTCGTACCGTAGTTTTTTGTACGCAAGAATTTCAAACTTGAAAAGCTTTGAATTTGATCAACCCGACTAAAAATACAAGCAATTATTCCAAAGCAAAAGAAGACTAAAAAAACAAAAAACAAAATATGTACACTATATACTCTATTTACAGAACCATATCAAAGTAATCAGCGACAACTTTGTTGGATTTAACATTTTATTTAAAGCAAAACATATCTAACGTTTTAGGGTTAAAACAATTAAGCCCTCCTCAGGATAGTATAAACAATAATACATAAACATCTGAACACAAACGCGCATCTGCCATTTGCCGTGGGGAAAAGTACACCATAAACTCTTTCCAGATTTTAAAAAGTTGCCATACTGAGTGTAAAATATTGCACGCCTACATCGTAAATTTTAATTTGCCGCAACGAGATTCGAACCTTTGAAACTGGTTTATAGAAGATTGAACGTAATTTTGTATGCAAATTGGATTTTCAGACTGCACTATATTAAGCGGCGAATTATCGCCCAAAGACTGACCTTAATTTCGTTTTACGTTTGATTGTACACTGCACATCCTTTTTGTAGCGTTTTTTGTTGTTCACGTAAAATCTAAAAATCAGTTAGCAGTTGGATCTTGTCAAGGTAACGTCATTAATTTTGTGTTTTAAAAATGGACAAGTTGAGTTGAGTTGTTGAATTGGAAACTGCGACATTGGAAATTCTCAAGATTAAACCTCGAAAACCGCATTACGATACTGTCAGTCGTCGTCCTCATCGTGTTATTGTGTTCTCTTCCGTCACCGTTACAGTCGTTTGGGCGAAACAGTTTGAAACCGCTCGCTCGCTCGCTCGTTCGCTTGCTCTTAGAATATTTTACTTCTGCTGTGAATAAACATCGATCTGATCTACACGCTTGGTGGAGAATTGAGCAGGAGTCAAGAAGCTGAATTTGAGATTCGAGTTCCGAGCGCGTTTCTCTGTAGCCAATCACCTTTGTTGGCACCCGTAGTGTTCCCAAACCACTCAATTAAGACGTGTGCGCAACACTGAGTATGAAACTAAAATCCAAGAAGCTCTGTTGATTAAAAAACTAAATCCTAAGTTAAATAAGCAACTTTATGCTGAAGGTGCTTCTTTCTTGCTACGTATTTTCTAAGTTGCCAAATTTTCTGTTACGTCATAATGTCATAAGTTAGTTCTTACCTTGATTTGACTTGATTTTCTCTTTAATTCAATTCACCTTGACTATCACATTAATAGTTATTCTAACTGAATTGGTTTATTTCACGCTAAAAACTTTATGCTGTTGCTTGTTTGACGGTAATTTTAATATAATTGCTTTTGCTCCAAAACTGGAAAGGCATTTTTATTTTGTTAGATGATAATTTCAAGTATTCCTCATTTAATGTAGGTTATTAGTCAGCTATACGTAATTTATAATGCCGTAATGCTTCTATTTCCTTTACAGATGTTTATGTATTATTGTTTATAATATCCTGAGGAGGGCTTAATTGTTTTTAGCCGAAAACTTCGATATGTTTTGCTTTTAATGAAATGGTAAATCCAACAAAGTTGTTGCTAATTACTTTGATATGGTTCTGCAAATCCACCTTTTTGCCTAAATTACACTATTTACTATTCAAGAATGCAGCAGCTATAGCAGAAGGTCATGACTATGTTACTAGTAAAAGCGATGAGGGATTTACATTGCCTGATCCTATTCTAAGAAGGTCATGGAGTCTGATACAAAACCAAACATAAATAGAAAATATTATGAACAGTGTAATAACGATTACATTATATACCACGTGGAGTTTAAGGATCTATAATAGAACAGAATGTCGTGTTAACTGGTTAAATCTTTAACAGCGACCGTTAACCGTTAACAGCGACAGCGACAACATGCGATGCAGACGCGTTTTTTTTTGTCTCCCAAGTAGAAAACTGTAGCAGCGTTTTAATTACAAAAAGAAGAATCAGCACTAAAATAACTCCTACAAAATCAACCATCAACAGCTAAAGAATATTTTTGTCAAGTTTCAAAGAAAAGCATCCAGTAAAAGTCACTTAATTTTTAGTGAAAACTAATCAGTTATTCTAGCTCACAGCCAGCAGTAACTCAAACCCATAACGATACGGCAGCCATCTTTTTTTCAAATCATTACGTACCGTAACAACCACAATGTCAACAAGACGAAGCGTGACAATTTCGAATGAGATCTTGGACGACTTAGAGGCTAAAATTATCAATCGATTAATGCAGAAAATTGAAAGTATCGTGGCAAAAAAATGCGAAGAAGTTTTTGCGCATCAATATACTGATAATGAAAAAAAGACCAAGAGCTTCTTGGCCTTCTTAAACAGAATATTACAGCATTGAAAAGTCGTTGGCTATGTTTGGAAAATGAAATTAAGACGATGAATGAAAGAAATGACAACATTCAGGGTAGTGTTGCCTACTTGGCAAGCGAATACGACGACTTTTTGTCTAAGATTAAAGAAATTAATAAAGAAAATCGTTACTTACGGCGAAATATGAAAATCTGTGAAGAAACTCTGAACAAAATTGGCAATCAGCAGACTATCAGAGAAAAGCAATTGGACGAACTTGAGCAATACGGAAGACGACAAAATCTCGAAATTCATGGCATACCGTTGGTTGACAATGAAGACACTAATAAAATTGTCCAGAATGTCGCAAAAGCACTCAATGTTCAATTAAACAAGAGCGACATTTCTACTTCCCATAGGCTTTTGAACTCCAGCGTGACCAACCATCAGCTTCCCAAACATCATGACCAGCCGCCAGTAGTACGCGCTAATCAACCGCCTCCTATCATCGTCAGATTCTGCAACAGGGACAAAAGGAACGAGATGTTTAACAAGCGTTCGAAGCTTAAATCTGTAAGCAATATGATCAGCCCGAAACCCCATCACGAGTTCTTGGTCATGAGAGAAAACTTGACAAAATCTCGTAAATCTTTATTCAATGAAGCCACCAAAGTCAAAAATGCCTTACGTTATCAATTTCTCTGGACCTGGCGAGGTCAAATTCTTCTTCGCAAAAACTCCAACAGTAAAGTGATAAAAATCAGTAATCTCAATGATCTTGCCAATGTCTCAACTTACGGAGAAAATGGAAAAAAACAGGCTTCGTTATTAACTATTCAGAATTTGTATTAATTAGTACTTTTGGGATTAATTTTTCCAATATCTTAAATCATCATCACGTTAAATAACATTTGTTGCAAAAATGAGTTCTTTTAGTGACAATGTGCCTCCCCCGCTATGTTGTTCAAATTCTAACTATCACTGGAATCTATCTGAGCATAGGGACGTTTGGGTTAATACAACAAATCTTACTGAGTCGCAACCAAATTGTAATCTATGTAATAAATGCTGTGCAACGACCCTACCTTTTGCAAATGTTGCCGACCTTGAATTTTTGCTTTTGTATGGTGTTGCTCCTACTAGTGATTCTGTAATTGATAAAGCTGAATATTTTACCCCCACTCAGTTATCAAACTTAACACGAAAAAATAATAAATCTGATTTTTTTATGCTACATTTGAACACCAGCAGTCTACCTAAAAACCATGACAAAATAGAAGAGCTTTTAAATGAATTTGAGACAGGACCCGAAATAATAAGCATCTCTGAAACTAAATTAAATTCGCGTTGTACTTCCAACTTTGATATTTTTGGTTATGATTTTCTTCACAACGATTCCCCTACTAAAGCCGGAGGTGTTGGACTCTACATAAACAAATCCCTGAAATACAAATTACGAAATGATTTAAATCTTCTTCTTCCTAACTGCGAGGACTTATGGATCGAAATTAAATCGAAAAAACGAAATATTATTTTATCTACCATATACAGGCACCCAAATTTAGATGTAATTTCATTTCAAAACAAATTATGCGAAACTCTAACTAAACTAGAAGGTGATAAGTTGCATTATATAATAAATGGAGATTATTATACATTATATAATAAATGGAATTGACTCTTTTCCAGAGGTTGGGTATAAAAATGTTCAAATTTTTTTTGAAATATAATGGAATAACCTACTGCCGCTTAAAAATACGCTTGATCGCTAAAAGCGGCTTTAGTCTGTGTAATTCTCTAAAAGCATGCTTAGGTTTTTTCCATGCTTTTTCTTTTTTTATACAAATATACTTAGGCAATACGTAAGTAGTAAGAAGTGAGCCAAAACTATGGGGTTTGCAGGGGTGGGCGCGGGGTTATTACTGCGGTGTTGCGGGGTTTGTCGAAATCAGGGTGTCGAACCGAACCTGAACCCGAACCGTAAACCCGAATGAACCGTTTCATTTTGGTGAACCCGAACCGAACCTGAACCAGCAAAATTTTACTTCAGTGAACCTGAACCAAACCTGAACCCTCAAAATTGTGCTCAAGTGAACCCAAACCGAACCTGAACCCCTAACAAAAGTAAGAATATATTTTTCCACATCCGGATGCCGCTGGCGCTGGTACACGCACAATAAGAGCAGTGGTGATCATCAACAGGATCAGCAATTTCTCCTTTTTTTTTTCTGGACGAAACGAGTAACAACAGTTAAATTTTAAGTCAATGAACCCGAACCGAACCTGAACCAGTAATATTTTACTTGAGTGAACCTGAACCAAACCTGAACCTCGAAAGTGGTGTTCAAGTGAACCCGAACCAAACCTGAACCGCTAAAATATTTTGAGCAGGAGCTAAACCTGAACCCGAACCGTTATTTGAAACGGTTCGACACCCTGGTCTAAATGCGGGGTTGTCCAAATATTCTCTAAATACGTTAATGAGAGGTTGTGGTAGTTTTAGCCCAAGATCTAACCCTAACCTTAATCTTAACTCTAGCCCTAAGTTTAGTCTAGTCCTAACCCTAGCTAGTTGTAAGAATCGAACCCGAAACTTGGTCTTGACCTGAAGAGTGTCTTGGCTGAGTACCGAACCACCGCAGGTGGTTTGCCTGTGAACTTGCTATGGTTCAAGTGTAAAACTTGGTCTTAACGTGAAGAGTGTCTTGCCTAGGAACTGGCTATGGTTCAAGTGTAAAACTTGGTCTGAACCTGAAGAGTGTCTTGCCTGAGGATCGAACCACCGCAGGTGGTTTGCCTGGGAACTGGCTATGGTTCAAGTCTAAAGCTTTACTTAACTGGTTATGTTAAAGTATGAGTGAATAACTAACCAGAGAATCGAACCCGGTAGTTTCTGAATTCGAATCTAAAATAAAAACATTATCTGGTTTATGCTATGGAACATTCTATAAGTTTTGGTTTGAGTTTTATTTAGTAAAGTTTTGTGTGTGTTACTTGAAACCGTTTCCTGTTGTGAGCGTATAGCGTGCTGTAGCCGAATTTTAGGCGCCGTGGCGTAATCGCGCGGTAAAAACAACCAATGACACGTACGGACCTGTCCAACGTGCAGTAGCGCAAGAGGTGGTTCGTTTAAGTCTAAAGCTTTATAAGGCTTGCCTGAGAACCGAACTTATAACCTCCCAACTTCAAGTCTTAATTTAAAAGATAATTATTTCATGTCCGATTTGTTTGAGTGCCAAACCACCGTAGGTGGTTTTTCAAATGTAAATTTAGCGTATGGCTCACCAGTGAATCGAACCCGGTAGCTCCTGACCCAAGCCTAAAAATAGGTAATTATTTAGTTTATTGTTTGAGTGTCGAATGTAGACAGGTTAAAAAACTTTCAAATTTAGTTGTATAAATTTGGTTTGTCTTAGAGTCAAACTAATGCAGTTGAATCCTTTCAAGTTTACTATGAATTAATCTAGACATCCAATTCAATTCAAATTTTTGCTAACCAATTTAAATGTACAGTATGACTCAGAAGAAATTAAGGGTTTTTGTCCTGAAAGTTGCAATCTCAGGCCCTCATCTAACCTTTTTATGAACGTATTTATCATATGGCACAGTGCCAGGGGCCCCGCGTTCAGGTGGTAAGACTTGTTTTTTGGCCTTCACCTACATTTAGCAGGAAGATGTTGCAAAAATCCCCAAATTGCCAGGGGCCCCGCGCAATGTAAATCCGGCCCGGGCAATGCCATAATTACTAACAGGCCTAATCATTTACTGTACCATTTTTCAATTACAATTTACCTCCACCCCATCAGTTTAAAGGCAAAAAAGTACTTTTGAAAAAAAAAATTAGCTACGAAAATCGCTCATTGAATAAATTATTGAATTTGAATTGAGAGGGCCAGGGCCTTAAAAATCTAGTGTTTTCAAATGGCTCTAAAACGTGTGAAATGTGATCCAATGGCATTAAAATAGATATCTTTTCCAAAAAAATTACAAAAACTCGCCCAGCTACTGGGGGCCTTCGCCCCAGACCCCCATAACCTCCGGCGGCAGGGGACTCCGCCCCCAAACCCCTAATTGCGATCCGTTTGAGTGACACAAATTTGCTCTCCACGTCTCTTAATTTAGACATTTTCACTTTCAAACTTTTGGTTTAAGTCCTCTCTCTTTAGCAAAATCCTGGTTACGTGCCAAATCAGGCCACGGCTTTTGATCTTCTATTCTACGATATCTTTGTCCCATAAAAAGTTCCTCTTTCGAAAATTTCTGATGACGTCATTGCATGTGATTTTTTATTTGCACCCAGGGCCTCCGAGAGCGGGGGGGCAGGGGATACAACGACCCGGGGGTCCATGGACTTCAAGGAGCCCATCAAGATCACACTGAAAACTGAACAGCGATCGCTGCTATGCAAGCAACTTGCAGATATTATCATAACATTAGAGTAACAGTCAAACTCAAACAGGGTTTTCTGCAAACAAATAGGTATTCTTTTGCGGGGGGAGGGGGAGGACTAGCTAAGGATGAACCCCTGATAACTAGCTAAGGATGGCCCCCCGCTGACTCCGCGGGATCTACATATGGGCTCCCGCTGACACCACGGGTTCTACATATGGGGCCCCACTGACAAGCTCAGTACCAAGGACGGGCCACCACTGACTCCGCGGTTGTGCATAATTATTGTGCCAGTGTCTAACGTCATTGCTAAAACGGTATTTTAAGGTCTAACATTGGCCCTCAACAGTATCAAGCAGGCTAGCTAATGGGTTGGCCGCTAAGGATAGACTCCTGCTGACTCCGCGTGTTTTGCTTATGGGCCCCCGATGACTAGCTCTGGACGGGCCCCCACTGACTGCCAAATTCCGCGATTGAGGAAAATTATTGCCGTACAGTGTTTAACGCTATTGCTAAAAAACGTATGTCAAGGTCTAGCACTATGGCCTCTATAACAGCACCGGTATCAACTATCAAGTAAGTGTACTAACTGTTAAGAGCTGCTTAAATCACACGAAAACAGGTTATCTAATAATAAACAAAATGCCACACGAGCCTGTAAACCATGTATTCAACTTGTAATTAAGTGGGTCCCTACAAAGTCGAGTTTCAGAAGTTACGTACCTTGGCATTTACATTGATGATGCTCTTAATTGGTCATCACATACCAAATATCTATGGAAACAAATTGTAAAATATTCTGGAAAGTTTTATAGATTGCGCAATTACAAACCAAAAAAAAAAACGCTTTGTGCTTTATATTACAGCCTTATATACAGTAAAGTAACTATGGTATTATTACGTGGGGAAATGCAGCAAAAACACGTTTAAACTGAGTCACTGTACGATTGAACGATATACTGAGAGCAATTAATTTTAGTTCAACTTACCAAAAGTTAATAATCTATGCAAAAACTTTAAATTACTAAAACTCTAGGATATATACAGACTTGAGTTGGCTAAATTTATGTACAAATTGAAACACAATAAATTACCCAAATTATTTAATAACAACTTCGTTAAAATAACTAACCATCATAAATATGGCACAAGACAAGCCACCAGCTCCAATTACTTTCTTTCTCGTGTTCAGGGGTGCCGAAACCGGGAGGGAATGGGGGATATATCCCCGCAATAATTTGATGGTATCCCCAAAATAATTTGAGTATGGTCTACATCTGCATCCCCTCCAATAATTTGACTCTGGTCTGCATCTAAGCGCTGGTCTCCACTTGAATTCGAGGAGAAAAAGTCTTCCAATTTTAGTGAAGACCTTTTTTCTTTTTTTTTTTCTTTGGTCTTCACTTGAATTTGGGAAGAAAAAGTCTTCCAATTTTGATGAAGACCTTTTTTTGGTCTTTACTTAACTTGCTTACCTGAAAAAAATCGTGGTCGAGGTTCATCCCCCCCAATGTTGAAAATAGGGCAAAATTGAGGTAAAATTGCAAATTATCCCCTCAATGCTCAACAAAAATCGGCACCCTTGCTTGTGTTGGCAAAAAATGGCACAGAACCAATTATCTTTCAGAGGATCAAAATTATGGAGTACAGTTAATCTTTAAATTAAAAACAAACAATGGGATTCATTTACGAAGCAATATATTCAGTTCTTACTTACAGTAGCTGTTACTGAAAATTTGCAAGCGAATTGCAATTGCTGTTGTTTAAATTACGCAATTACTTGCATTGTGCAACTTAAGCCTATTCATTTGCTGTAAAGAATGTGTACTGTATATATCATTATAACATTGTCATTAATTCGGTTACTAAATTTTTTATTTTTAAAAATTTTTACTGTTTATTTTTTATTTTTGCAGATTACCGGTACTAAGGTACTGTTACTGCTATTGCATTAGTAATTGGTTCAGAAAGTTTACAAAAATTTTTTTTGTTTTTTGCTTTGAAATTAACTAAAACGTTAATTGCAGTTTGATTTTAAATTTTACTGCAACAAAACATGTTTGACAGGAAGCACCTTGACTCTGAAAACCGCAAGGTTATTCGGTGCCTCCTGCTCAATCAGCACAACTCTGATTCCTTTAGTTTATATTGCGTCATGAGCTGTACTATTAGAGTTTTGCGTGTGTGTTTGATTGAGGAATAAACTCTACTGCTATTACTAAAGAATTCCAACAAATTTCAATTTCAAATTGTCGGGCATTTATGTAACGTAAGTGCCAGCCCGAATTTGCTAATTTAATGCCTGAGCCGACATTTTTACAGGCAGTTAATGTAGCGTTGATCTACGGTATTAATACATTACCAGCTCTACGTCCTGGTCCTGCATTCATAGCGCACTCCCGCAGGAGGAGCTTTTGATAGGAAAAGTGCTTGTTTCATCGTTCTTGTGTTACGTCACAAAAGAGATGGCTATCGCAAGAAGCAAGTAGCCAGTTGCCAGCGCAATCACAGTCTCAATAGAAAACTGAAAAAATGCTATACGCGCGCGTAATTAAATTAGTGGAATTACCCTATAAGAGAAACAGTGCAAGAAAATAAAACGGTGTGAGCTGTAACTGAACCACACTTTTAAATCAATCGTTTGGTCTTCATAAAAACGACTCTCTTTTAATCACTCGGCCTCGATGCCGATAGACTTTCTAGCAATTAGGGAATTTTGCAGCTTTAATCACACTTACGATTGGTTTAAAAATGTTCAAAATTGAATATTTTGGCTAAGAATTCATAGAAATATTTCAGAAGCGGGGCTTCGCCCCTGCACCCCTACCTGTAATTGTCGCTATTCAGTGCGAAATCGTCTTATTGAAAAGTCTTGTTATGCTTACGCCACTGGGTAATTAAATAAAAAACCAGGACATGTGGCTTGTAAGGTTGAACTGAAATATACGGGGGCCCAATATTTAAGCTGTCCCCGGGCCCACGTTTGGCTCTCGGCGCCCCTGTTTGCCCCCCTCCCATTAAAAATCCTGTCTACACCTGTGAGAAAATGTACTAGTGAATGTGTTGTGTGGATTATTTTTGCTCATTCTTTTTGCTGTTACATACAGTCATAACCAACTGATAATGTTTTTCCGCTGTGCAGTGTTATCAGTCAATGGATAGATTAGCAACGTACTGTGAGTTACCGGAACGTAAATCGTAAATGTAATTCAAATGCTTCTTGCCAATAAAAATGATCCAATGCAAAACCGAATATTAGCGTAAAGGTGGTGTAAATAAATACGCCGCAACACTCAAAATTAGTTGCTGGAAAACATAATTCACTCGTTTGTCGCTTTTCGCCTCCCCCTCAATGTTTTTTCTGGCGGGGCCACTGCCAATGCAATCATTAAAACAGTTCATTGCAACGCATTTCCATATCATCCTCTGCGGTAGCAATTGCATTTTTCTCTTAAAAGTTTTTGATGAGGGAATACCCTAATTAAGTCTTGTAATAAACGCTGTTAGTTTTTTTTTTCTGCTTAATTTTATGTTTGTAAAAATCATTTTTAATGAGAAATTCTTATTGATAAGCAAAAACCATCATGACGTTATACGACGCTCCAGAGCGTTTAATTGACAGGTAGTTAACGATTCCAAACCAAACCACACGCTCATACTAGGTTTTTTCGCTTGGTGTATGATTCCTTTTCATTTAGTCAGGTATGAAGTGTCTGGCGTATGTCTGAATATGATGGTTAGTGTCTGGGCGGAGTCATACATTTGTTTCTTATTTCGTAAAGCCATGAGGACTCACTTGGTCTCTTAAAATATCTTACACGCTGATTTCAAAGCAAACAAGTAACAAGCGAAGTTTCTAGAGCCAAAATGCCGAAAACTCGAATATTGAACTGCTGTAAGCCGGAGCCTGATGACATATGCGTATAAAATGCTTCCCTCGTAGCAATGAAGCAATAATAATAAAAATATTAAACACAAACCCGTTTTTGAAAACGTATATTGCATTGAATTAAAACCGATGAGATGATTCTATTCTTTGAATACACAGACGCCCCTCACCGATCGTCACTACGTAAATACAAAGTTGAAAAATAAACTGAAATAGGGTACTATTATTACGTGTCTAGCACTCAGAGAAAAATTGGTCGGATGTTGTCGTGCCCAGCCGTTTTGTTTTTAGAGATGCAATCTGGTTTAGAACTTCGGTGGTACTTGGTGGGTTAAGAAAAATTGAGTCCAAAATCTTTTTTTAAAGAAATCTTTAGGTTGTTTAGTTGTTTCACAATTTATGATATCTTTATGTTGTTTAGTTGATTTATGATATGAAGTTAGAGCCAATTGTGCAAAAATAATTATTAATTTAATTTGCTATGGTGTTAGGGTTATCGGTAATATGTAAGTGAAAGTAAGCAAAGGAAAAGTAGAAAGTAACCAATAATACAATTACTTTCAACGTGCTCGTTATTGAAAATTCTACTTGAGTAGGTTACTTAAGTAGAGCTATTCGTTACTTTACACCTCTGCCCGTACGGAATAAGACTAGTGAATTTGCAGATGGCGTTGCGGCAAGTTGTCACTCTGCTGCCGTAAGTTAAGGGTTCGATCCTCGCAATGTACTAATTACGCAAATGCATCAAAACACGTTGTATGAAAAATTTTGCATGATAATGATAACGTTCCGTAGGTCCTATTTCATTAAAAAGCAATGAGCTTGTTACAGAGAGTTGTAAGTCGGGCCGGGCTTTTCCAGTCGGGTTCGGACTTATGATTAGCAAAATGCGTGGCTTAATTCGGGCTTGATATAATACGTAACGTACTTGACTTGTGTTTTCGCCTTTTAAAATATGTTATAAAAGTGTAATTCAAATAACTTTGCAACACTGAGTCACGACTTCATTTAAACATCAATTCGAGGATTATTACACAATTATTATTGTAGCGTCATGATTCATCAGTTTCATGAAAAGCAATAAGTAATAACCGTGCAAATATTTCATCTAACCTAACTTTCGGGCCGGGTTTTGGCTTCAAGTCACTTTTAGAGTTCGTACTTGCCGGGCCGTTTACAACTCTGGCTTGTTTTGATTGCGGTACTCTTGTTGGCGGCAGCGGTAGGAGATTGACTTCTAATAAAAACCACAAGATTGAGAGATCGATTCGATCAGTGGTCGAGTGGATAGATCGTCTGCTACTGAAGCGGTAGTCGCGGGTAGGATTCCCGGTCAGGTTAAACCAAAGACTATAAAAATTGGTGTTTATAGTTTTCTTGCTTGACGTTCAGTATTTAAAGTGACAGTGTGGTAGACCAGGAGCACAACCAGGATTATGTTTAGGAAGGGGGTTGAACTCAAAGGTATTTTTTTGTTTGAAAAATGTCTCATTTGGGCAGCATGCCAAACGAACTGGTGTTATTCACGCGTATCACAGACGGCGGTATGAAGGCGAGCTCCCAGCAGCGGCTTGGAAATTTTGATTTTTTTAGAAAAAATAAACATTTTAGCGCCATTCGGAAAAAAACTGTACCTTTTTGGAGCTTTCTAAAAGAACTAAATTGCTAAGATTTAAAAACTGTAATTAAAGAATTAAATCGCCCAGGCCTTTCAAGTCCCCCTTACTCAAGGTCAAGTCCAAAATATAATTAAATGCTTGCAATTTGGGTTAAAATTTTAAAGTGATTGGCTAAGAGGGACTGAATCCCCTTATATCCCCTGGTTGTGGTGGTGTGGGTACTACCCGACCTCTTCCGAGGGATGGGGGCGCGAAGGAACTCCGCAGAGAACCAACAGTCGGGCCACACCCCAAGGTCTGGACCATAGATCGAGAATAGAGAGAGAGAAGCCAAAGATAGATTTACGAAGGGGTTCAGAAGCAGGACAGTCGAGGAAGAAACGATTGAGGTCCTGTAGAGGGTGTCCACAGGCATTACAAGCAGAATTCTCCTTCCGACTGATCCTGTGAAGATATGAGGATAAAAGAAGACTGTGGCCATGGCAGCGAAGACGGAAAAGCTCACAGCGAATGGAGCGAGAAAGAAGAAGTTCCTCCGAAGAGACTTCGTGGACTTGGAAGTTCAGATGGGGGAGGGAGATGTGACGTCTCTAATTGCGGTATGGGGAATAACGGACTTTGGCAATGACTGGGGGAGAGGGCATGGGATCGCATCAGTGGGCAGATAGGCACCAGTTTTGGCAGGTAAATCCGCTTTTTCATTACCGAGGAAACCTGCGTGACCGCGGACCCATTGGAAGCTCAAAGTGGTATTGTTGGAGAGAGAGGAGGCGAGGGACCAAACATTCCAGAGGGACTCAGGCAGCAGATAACAGGGGGTCTGAAGAAAGGATAGAGAGGGCTAATTGGAGTCGGTTAGGAAAAGGACTGATTGGAATTTGCAGATCATCAAATGGCTAGTACACCAAACGAGACCTTGCTTGAGGGCAAAGGTTTCAGCTATGAAGCTGGAGGCAATTGGACCAGAGGAAAAGGATAAGGAATTGGATGTGTTGCATTTTGAGCATGTGACATACACTCCAGCACCACCGGGACCAAAAAGGGAGGGGACAGATCCGTCAGTCCATACTTGGATATCAGACTGGGGGAGGGAGGATAGTCTGCTTGAAGCAGCCTGGAGTCGGGCTGTACTGTTGTCTGTGCAGTCGGAAATGAAGGGGGAAACAATGAAGTGGGTTGTAGTCCATGGGAGGAAAGGGGGGCACATGATCAGAATCTCACGTGGGAATGGGAGTGGTTGTGTGGCCGAATAATAGAATGATCTCCAGGAGGGTTTCTTCTTTAGTCGACAGGGAACGTTTCTTGTTGCCAGGGCATAAAGGCTGGAGAAGTCTGGGGGGAGACGCAGACCACGTTCGAAGGAGTAGAGGGTCTGATGTTCTAGAGTTAGCTTTAGAGGAGGGAGTTGGGCCTCAAGAAGGAGTAGTGAGGAGGGGGTGGAAGAGAGGCACCCAGTAATGACCCTGCATGCTGCTCTGTGTAGGACTTCCAAGTGATTGGTTGCGGTGTTGCAAAGGAATGGGAACCATCCAGGAGAGGCATATGTGAGCACCGGACGCACAAAGGCTATGTAGAGTAAGGAGAGAGATTCTTTTGTGGGACCCCAGGAGGCAATGGCTATGGAGCGAAGGGCTTTGTGGCGTGGATAGAATTTGGAACACAGGGATTGGACATGGGCCCCAAAGGATAGAGTTCGATCAAAGGTTACACCAAGGAATTTAGGGGTGGGATTGAAAAAAAGAGGGAAGCCCAGGAGGTTCAGCCGGGGCTGGAAAGTGACTTGATGGGAATCTGTATAGAAAAAGGAGGACTCACACTTCTTTGGATTGAGAGGAAGTCTCCATAAGTTGGATCATGTTGTTTCTAGGACAGTGAGGGAGGATTGGACAACAGAAGAGTCTTAGAGCGGGTCTGGGGAGGAGGACCAGATGGCCAGATCGTCAGCATACAGGGAGGTATGGGCACCCCGAGGTAAATCCTTGGTGATGTCATCAACAAACAGAATGAAGAGGACTGGACCAAGTACCGAGCCCTGGGGGACCCCTTGTCTGATGCGGAAGGAACGGCTGTGGGAACCATCAACCTGGACTTTAGCTCTACGATCAGAAAGGAAAGAGCTGACCCAAAGAACAAAGCAAGGGGGGAGTTTGAGCGAGAGCAGTTTGCGAAACAGAGCAGAGTGCCAGACCGAGTCGAAAGCCTTGGAGAAGTCAACAGATGCCAAAGTGGTTCGGTCTGGAGGTTTTTTCTTTTGGAAGCCGTCCCAGATTGATTGAGACAGAGTAAGAATTTGGTCAAGGGACGACCTATCAGGACGAAAGCCGGCCTGGCAAGTGGAGAGGAGATGATTCGATTCGAGGTGAAAAGTTAAGTGAGAAAGAATCAAGCGGTCAAAAAGCTTGGAAATGCAAGAGGTGAGGGAAATGAGGCGGAAAGAGGACGGAGAGGAAGCGGGTTTTCCAGGTTTATGAATGGGGATGATAGTGGTAGGTTTCCAGCAAGAGGGGAAGGTGTGAGAGTACCAGGACCTGTTAAAAAGAGAAAGAAGGAGGAGTTGTGCTGGCTCAGGCAGGTGCTTTAGTACGGGATAGGCAATTTGGTCAGGGCCAGACGCAGTGGAAGAGGAGAAATTGCAAATGGCAGTGGAGAGTTCAGTCAAGGAGAAGGGGAAGCAGAGAGAATTGTGGAGGGAAGAAGCATCCTCACAGCTAGCTTTCCGGAGTTCATTCATGAACTGTCGTTCGGCTCTGCGCGAGGTACGGGGTGTTGCTTGAGATAGGTGTGAGCGAAGATAAGAGGCATAGTGGTTGGCAGTGTCAATAGGAGAAGTGCAACCAGGAAAAGAAGGGTCTTGGGAGGTGTTCTTTTTGCCCGAGATGGCATTGAGAAGCCTGAAGACAGCACAAGAATCAGAACGCGGGGACAGATTAGAACAGGTGGCTTGCCAGGTTGCAGATTTGGCTCTAGAAATGACTGAGGACGCCCTACGAGAAGCATCTATGTATCTGAGGCGGTGCGCCTCAGATTGGTGTGCCTCGGAGCGGGCCCTCCGTCGTTCCCGCACTGCAGATTCCGCTTCCTGGGACCACCAGGCTTTGGGGGGACGACCAAGGCGGCCAAAGGGGATAGAGGTCTTGGCAGCTTCGACTAAGAAGAGGGAAAAGGAGCGGGCAGCCTGGTGGATGTTGACTGCATCAACATCAAGAGAGGGAACGTGCACAGCAATATATGATTGGTAAACATCCAAACTAGCCTTTTTGTAGTTGAATTTGGGGGACGAGTGTTGGGGTGACGAACTGTAGAGAGGGGGAGGACAATCTCAATGGGGAGATGGTCAGAGCCAAGACCAGGGAGAGTGCGCCACTCGCAGTCGGGAGCGAGAGACGCAGGGGCGCTAACGAAATATCGGGGGATGAACGGTTCCCAGTGGAATGATGAAGGAGCGTGGGAGAGAGGCGGGGTCGTTCAGAATTTCCAGACCGGAGGAAGTGATCCAGCGAAACAGGTCATTTCCGAGCGGGTTAGGGGGGATGAGTCTGTCTCAGGTTGGGTGGTGAGCATTGAAGTCTCCAAGGATAAAAGTGTCAGGGGAGTTTGGAAGGATGTCAGGATAGAAGGTCCTGGTGCGAGAATCAGAAGGAGTGCTTCTGATGGGAGGGGAGTAGAGGTTAAGGAATTGTAAGGGAGAGTGGTTGGAAAGAAGAACTTTAACACAGGTATAGTATGAGTAGGGGTCCTGGGAAGACAGAGAGGAGACAGAAACAGGAGTGAAGGCCAGGTGAGAGTGGATGAGAGTGAGGACACCACCACCGGTGTTATGAGTTTCGGAGGAAACAGGGCCTTGTCTGCCGAATGTCCGATCCGCGCGGAGGGTATAATAACCAGGGATTTGAAACTTCTTGGTTGCCAAAAGATGGGTTTCTTGGAGGAAAATGAGGTCATACTGGTTGCCAGAAAGAAAGGCGATTAGTTCAGCACGACGGGAGGAGGAAAGACCGCTGGCATTCCACTGCAGAATTCTGAGATTGTGGGAGAGGCGTGGAATATCCCCTGGTTGCGCCACTTGATGGTAGACAGGTGGCAGCTTGACTCGAAGTTCCATTTGTTGTCTCCTGGCTAGGGAAACAGTGCTGTTGCAGTTAATAGTCATGTTTTTTCGTAGAAGTTGTACCGTGTAAGATGGTGTTTACCTTTACGTTTGTCAAATATCTTTTTTTTTCTGAAAAAAGTTTGCGGTTGGCGCCGAGGTGAAAAAGCGCAAATGTCTTTGTTTAATGGTGTTTGTTCTGTGCGTTAAAAAACCGCAGCGGTAAGGTTGCAGGTTCCGTAATCAAAAGCTGAAAGTTTAATTTCTTCGGCTGATGGTCTTACGTGAGTTTGCATTTCTTTGAATTTTTAAAATGTTTTGTGTTCGTTGTAAAATAATGCTTGCTTTGTAACTACATACAATTAAAAAAACTATTAAACATAAAAAATTCAGTATGTCTTCAAGTTAACAAAACTATAATGCAATGAAATATAAAATAGCTTTGGTAGTAATAAGCATAATCAACATTGTTTAATGCAATTTTCTGAGAAGAAAGCAAAGTAACAAGCAATATTACGAATAAAATGCATAGCAATTACAGCGCATCCCTACAGACTTCCATCTACACGTGAAGGTTATTCCTGGTTGTTCTGATACTCTCCCGCCTCCCACCGTTGGGCCAACATGCTCTTCCGACGCGGAACCCGATTGGCGCGAACGACCTTAAGAAAAAAAAATTCAGCGGTTTTACATATTCACTATCGGTCCAGTGTCCTGCTTTGGTTCTCGGGGGTACATTTTCGTTCGAGTTGATACAGTACATGCGCACTAAATAATTTCATCATTCCATCAGATTAAAATTGTCCGTTATAAAGTTACTCATTAAATTTTTTTTACGATTCCTTGTTGAGTACAAAATACCACCCACGTAACTACATACCGCATTTTTCCGGTACTCGGCACTGGAACTACTGCGCATGCGCACAACCGGTGCATTATCTCCTCTTCCGAGTTGAATGCTGCCCAAGTCGTTCAAGCCTAAAAAGTTTTAAAATCAATCCTTTATTATGCGAGTTTTTTTAATGGCCTTAGTGGATCAATGGACAGATTTTTTTAGTTGTCGCTTCGGTTGTTGAAGACGTTGGCAACATTCGAATTAGCCCGTCCAGGAAGCATTTTAACGAAGTTTCAATTTCAATTTTAACGAAGTTTCAATTCAAGTTTCAATTAGCATTTTAACCTTTATAGTTACAATATTGCACTTTTTTCTCATTACCTTGACTTTAACTTGAGTTCAATACGACACTTTGACTATTCGAAACCGTTGTTGTGCAGTGGTTAAAGCGCGCGCCTGAGAAGTCCCACGCTCTGGTTCGATTCGCTCGGCGTTCTTCTATTCTTTTTCTTCGGAAACTTTGTTTATAAAGTTAGCGTTCAAATAGCAATGCTAGCCTGGAGTTAAAAAGTTACACGCTCGCGAGTTCGATTTGCGCTGCGTTCTATCATTCTTTCCTTGCATTAAAGTTTGGGCAGCATTGCCCAATGAGAAATAGTAAATCGATGTTGTAAAAGAAAGAGTACATCGGAAATATGCGCCCGGAAACTGAACCCCATTTTATATTGCAGATGCAAACTAACCATAGTAAAGTCATTTCTACACGATCGTAGCGCTTCTGTTAAAGGTACTGTAACTTAGAATTTAAAAAATCACGCCTTGTCCAACACACTTTACCCGATACAAAAAAAGAAAACTTGTTCAAGTATGAGTTCATTCATTAGCAATGATTCATAGCTGTCCTTTTAGTTGTGTCCCAAACACCAACATTTTCAAAAGTCTTCAAAATGTTGATAAATATAACGGTCATCGTATAGTAATTGCAATTACGTATTTATTCTTCAAGTTGCTTTGGCCAGAAAACAGCAAAGGGACTTTTTATCGAGTGAAACTGCCACCTGCCTACCTGTATACCACACATGGTGGAGGCTTCACACTGTCCCCTTTAATGCTGACTGTCAAGTAGAGAAGCTGCGAATACCACTTTTTATAGTCTTTGGTTCGACTTGATCGGGAATCGAAGCCGAGACTTACAGCTTCAGTAGTAAACGTTCCATCAACTCGACCGCTAATTGATTTAATATAACTCAATGTCATATTAACAACTAAGTGGTACAAAATACAACTAGGTTATTTATTTTTAATCTTATATTCCTGTGTCCTCCCCTCAGGGGTGCCATTAAAGCTATTTTCTTTACCGTTCTTGCCCAGTAGTCCTGATGTTGAGTTCGTTATAGCATCGTTAATCGCGTGCTCTTCATTTATCGGTTTTGCAGCTTCTATTTCTGAACTTTGCTCCTCCCCATTTCGGGCCACATAACTTCGTTTCAGTAATTCCTGAGATGGGGAAGGAGGAGAATAGAGGTCTTTGTTGAGGACTTCCATATCCCGAGTCCTCCATTCCTCTTCCCGCTTCTGCAAGAAAATTTCGCAGAAAAATAGTTAAGCAGCCTACCTGGCGGGTCGGTCTTAAAAGGTGACCAATGGGTACCCAGTGGCCATGGTGTACATCAGCGGTAGCCGTCTGTGTGGTGATGGGGTGCCCACTATTGAATGGTGTGAAATTGGCCACTTTTTTCTTCCGAATTTTTCAGCCCAGCTGGTGTAGCTTTTCCACTGCGTCATGCTATCTTCCACAGAAAAGTGCCGGGGAACTCCAACCAACAGCAACATTTCAGTTTCAAAGAGCGGCGAGGAGAACAAAAGAATTTTGCTCAAAAGTAATGTGCACCTTGTGCAGGGTAAAATGGCAAACAATAAGACTGAGTGATGCGTGTGCTAGAGGTAAGGGTGGGTCACAAAAAACTGTGCAATTTCATAGTCTTGTATTTTTAATGGAAATTAGTATTTTCTTTTTATTTTTAGGAAAGTGTTAGATTATAGCGATAAGTTTTATTTGATAATAAGATGGATATTGGAAAAGAGTTTTCAGCCCAGGGGCGAATCAAAATCATTGAACTCTACTTTGCTTCAAAATCACCTGTTCTCGTTCAAAGACAATTTCAACGTGAATTCCAAAGGAGGAAAATACCGCATCGCAATACCATCTGAGCCCTTGTAGAGAAGTTTAGAGACACGGGTACTGTAAGAAACAACAACAGAGGACATAGTGGCCCACCTTCGACCGCAACAACTCCAGCCCATGTCCAGGATGTAAGGGCTTGTTTGGAAGCATTGCCCTGCAAGTCCACCACACGGCTATCGCAAGAAGTGGGAGTTTCACGAACCTCTGTGAGGAGAACCATTCAAAAGGACTTGAAGCTGTTCCCATACAATGTGCAGATTCTTCAAGCTCAAACCCAGGCTAACAAGCATCAACGTTACGAATTTTGTCAGGAAATCAGTGAAAGGATAGAGAACAATCCTGATCTTTTGACTGTTCTACTGTTCAGTGATGAAGCACATTTTCACTAGAGTGGACATGTGAATAAGGAAAACATGAGGTTTTGGGCTTCATCTCAGCCCCATGAACATGTGCAAGTACCCATAAGTGTGGAAAAGACAACTGTGTGGTGTGCAATAGGAAGAAATGGTATCTTTGGTCCCTATTTTTTTGAAGGCGATGACGGACAAACAGTCACAGTTAACTCCGAGCGATACATTGACATGCTGCGGAGACGCTTCATTCCAGCCATACGGAGGAAGAGGGTAGTTGACTTGAACACAGTTGTTTTCCAACAAGATGGGGCACCTCCTCATTGTTCCAACCGCACTCTCGAGTACCTGAGACAATACTTTTTAGGGGACAGATTAATTTCGAGAAGGACAGACAATCCATGGCCCCCGTATTCTCCAGATCTCAACCCCCTAGACTACTTCCTTTGGGGTTACTAGAAAGATCGGGTTTACGAAGATAATCCTCCAACAATTGAGAGACTAAAGGAGAACATCAAACGCGAAATCAGGAGAATTCCGGCAGAATGTTGGAGTGCGTTATTGACAATTTTAATGTTAGGGTGGCAGGAGTCATTAAGCAACGTGGGGCTTGGATGGAACATTTTATCAATTACTGGGAAATCGAGGAAAAAAACAGGACATTTTGCAAATGCTTCTACGTGCTAAAACTTTTAGTGGTACCTCACCGCTGGAGAAAATTTCGAAAAAAAATTTCATCAACAGTGGAAAATATGGCTAATCAAAATTGCTCAGTTTTTTGTGGCCCACTCTGTAGAAAAAACAGCACAGAAAACTATCTAGGACTAACTGCTGAGTGCGCTAATATGGTCGCTTGCTACAAATAGACATCGACAATGATGTTTTCAAAAGGCGCTGAAGTTTAAAGGAAAACTGTAAAAAAGAAATGGGCAGTAGTGCTATTCAGACCGTTTGCACCGATTCGCGCATGTTGGTTTCTAAATTTAGAGCCGGTTGTTAAAAGCTGATTGTTTGCATAAATATCTTGCACTTTTTAGCTCGAACGAACCGGTTGCTCAGTTAAGAGAACCGTTTCCTGCAAATTAGATTAACATCACTGGCCATATGAGTCGTAAAAAGTATTCTTGCTTTTGGTTTAGCCACAAGAAGTCGGACCCAAATTTGATGGGTTAGGGTTCGATTTCTTTTGCAGTTGGTAATTCCACAGGAAAAGTGTAAATACTAACGATCGATTTCAAAATTTATGCTACAAAATGAAAACAATTGTTCAAACGTACTTAAAACAAATATTGCTCGAGATCGGTTTTATTAAAGAAATTAATGATTTGAACTAATAAAGAGGTGCTCAAACCTTGTTCGACTATTTCCCTTTTCCGCAGAAATAGATCTAATCCGTTTGACTGCACACCATTGGCAACCCTGCGTTTCGAACTTTTATGACATCAGAAAAGGATGACTTTGCAAATTTCTCGCAGAGTATGGAACATCGTGTTGCTTATTCTCCATGGAAGTTGGAAACGAAGGGTTGCCAATCGTACGGAGTGAAACGGATTAAATCTATTTTCGAGGATAAGGAAAATAGTGGAACAAGGTTTGGGCACAGGTGTAGCTTTTTATTAGCTCAAGTAAGTTCTCATTTCTTCAATAAAACCGATTTCGAGCAGTAACTCTTTAAATAAAACAGTTCAAAGAGGAAGCAAAAAACGGATTGGAGAAATAGGAAACGCAAAAAGTTTAAGGAGAAATGGGATAAAATCGGTTTTATGGAGGTAGCTGTCTAGCAGATCCAAACCACCAAAACATATCAGAAAGTGCAAATATATTGAAAGAGTCTAGGTCCTCCTACACACATTTTTCAGTTTAACAAGGCTGCTTTCCTGTCAGATTCATCATCCATTTAAAAAAAGATCGAAAGAGATAAAAACTAACAACGGACCTCAAAATCAGCAACAAAAACACAAAAATCGAAGTGCAAAAGCAAAAATTAGTCGTTACTGACTCGGACTGTTTTCTAAGAAACTCAAGGCTCAAACCCTCTAGTGATTAAAAAAATCAAAAGTTGGAATTCGAGTCTTACAGATTAACAGCTCCATCGTTACCTCCGCATCTTGCATCTCCTCCTTCATTATCGTCTCAAGTTGGCTTTTGCTTGATTTTATCTCGAACGAAGAGCCTGACCGGAGTGATGACGTCAATTTTTCCGAACGGGTTTTTGCCACCGGCTCGTGATCTTAAAAATAACTTCTAGACAACATATACAGGGTGGGCCGTAAATAACGCACCAAAGCATATAAAACAATTCTGATAATTATAACAAAAGGGTGGGCCGTAAGTTACGCACCCAAGAATTAAAAGTAAATTGTGATGTGAAATATTATTATTATTATCAATATTGTTTAATATGCTTTGGTGTTATTATTATCAATATTGTTTAATATGCTTTGGTGCGTTATTTACGGCCCACCCTGTATATTTTAGTAATATTGCGCAAACACCTAGCATGGCAGTGCGGTACGTAAGTACGGTACGCGCTTTTTTCTGAAGGTACGGTTACGGTACTTTGGTACGCTCTCTAAATGTGCTTACTAAACGTACTAACGTACTGCACCACGCAAGTTCGTTACGTAACGACGTTTGCAAATCGCCAACGTCACTACGCACCGTCCTTTGTGTTAGTACGATGCATTGTTACGCCTCTGCAAATTTTTTGTGGCACGTGTTCTGACTTCTGAGTTCTGACTATTTGATCTCCTGCCCTTTCTTCCCCAAAAATTAAGGCCAAAAGGCGTCACATGAGTTGAAAAGCTCCAAACTTGGCAAAACTGATGTTCATGAATTCTATTTCAGAATATATATGCAATTAAGTCTTTATTTTTAAAGCGCGGAAAACGAGTTCAAAAAAACCTAGGCAATCTTTTTACCTACGTACTGTACCTCTTTAGTACGGTACGTTTAGAGCTTTAATTGACCTATGTACCGTACCTTTTAAGTACGGTGCATTTAGAGCGTACCATCCGATGAAAAGTTATTTGGTACGGTACGAATGCAAAATTTTTTTTGGTACATTACGTTAGTGCGGTACGGTAAATTTTTGAAGCCATGTTCAAACTTTAAACTTACTGTACTATACTGCCATCCTTGGCAAACATTCACACATGTTTGGAAATTATTGAAGTCTTATGTACAGTAGTTCACAGCAATAAAACGACGTTCAATAAACTGCAAAAGCCAGCGAAACGGTATGATAAATTTAGTGAAGTGGAAGTTTGTTTGGGTTTGAATGTGTCCCACCATAGTCGCATTGCAAGTAGCTTGATAATAATTGCTACTGGTCTCAACAGGCCTTCAGCAAAGATACCATTTAGGGTTACAAATCAAGATACCGGTCAGGGGCGGATCCAGAAATGTTTGCAGGAGGGATTCCGCTCAAGATAAAATATTTTGCAAACTTTTTTGTACGATTTTCCCTTTTAATTTAATAGCTTTAGGTGCAACCGGTCAACATATGTTACTCCCGAAATAAATTTGAGTATACTGGCTGTTAGTTTAACCTGGCGGGTAGCGAGAAATGTGCAATAGGGGGGTATTTCAGGGGTTTGGGGGCAGAGCCCCCAGCCACCATAGGAGTCTCCACCCCCAACGCTCGAGGCTTCGCCCCCAACGCTCGGAGATTTGGCAATATTTTTGAAAAATAACATAATTTTAGGTCTATTTTAGTAAAAATTAATGCTTTTAAAACGTGGCATAGAAATTAACATTCAAAAACATGACTAAACTGGCTGCGTAAATGGGCTACGAGGGCGGTGGCTAATGGTAAAAATTCAGCCTTTTTATTACAAGCTGGTAAACCATAAAATAAAAAATTCACAAGTTGTAACCTAATTTATCTGCATTAAAGAATGAACATAGTTTTGGAGATGTTCATTCCCTCCCACCACCCCATCCCCACCGAGTATTTTACTGTTAAGCTGGACATGAAATGGATCTTACTCCACAGTTATGGCAATAAATTTTATGCATTACAAGTTTTTCTTGTATTTCTCCGGTTTGAGCAGAGATGGGTCCGTACCCCTAGATCCGCCACTACCGGTATAGATTGAAATTTTCCAGGATTAAATATCATTTTGCCTTGTTTTATCTTTTGGTAAAATAATGTCTTTATTCAAAACTTAAATTACTTGGATTTTATTATATTTTGATTTTATTTTATTTTTCAAAACTTAAAAATTCAAATCACTTGTTGTGGTTGCGTTGTCATCCAGGATGTTGGTAGTTGTAGTAGTTGAGTGCTCTACCGAATGTGATTTACTATCGTCTGACAGAGTTGTGAGCAGGGAGCGCTAAACCGGATTGCATTGAAAACAGTAAATATATGGCATATGATACTTCATTGATTGCAAGAATAAAAAATCCTTTATAGGAAAGAAAATTTTACTATAATAATGCAATCACGCATTACATAAACTTGATCCCTGTTTGTAACATTTTGTCTACGTTGGAAAAAGACAAAGCACAAAAAATATGTTATAGAGAAGACTACTGAGTTAACTTCATATTTTAACTGCTAAAATTGGATGACCAAAACGTTACTCTAGATCGACTTGAAAAAACTATTAACACAGCAGTATAACCCATAAAAGCGTATCAAAGATCCACAAAACATTAAAACAAATTTATGATGTATACCGGTCAGTTGGTCGAGAAGTAACGCCTTCGCCTCTGGAGCGGGAGGTCTGAGGTTCAAATCTCGGGCCAGTCAAATCGGACACAGGATTGCCAACGGCTCACAACCGCTGCAAACATTTCTTCGAAAGGAGCTGTGTTGCCCGAACGCAATGACGAGGAGATGGGCCCCGCCAACTCGTTGCACGCTGCGACATAATACAGCGCGTATCATGAAGGATTTGATTTTCAGTTGTTGTATATATCTTCAAGTTCAAGCGCTAAGTGTGGAGCTAAGCGCTAAGGTACCATGACTAGGTGAGTGTCTTGTAGTCTCCCTATGTAACGTACTGCGATTATTTACTACTGCATTCCAATTGAGAATTTTTCTTGTTTGCGTGTACTGGTGCATAAATAGACTCAAACTGACTGACTGACTAAGTAATCACTTTAAAAACTCTAGCATTTCGCATTTGTTTTCATCTACTTCATATCTCCGGTAGGCCTAAGCGTTGTTTGCTGCACATCGGCTTTCAATGATGCAGTGTCAAAGGCATTCTTCAATCTAGGCTGTTTTGGTAAATTTTCTGGTTGTACAGTACCCAATTTTTTGTACTTTCTTTCTACCCAATTTTTTGTACATCGGCTTTCAATGATGCAGTGTCAAAGGCATTCTTCAATCTAGGCTGTTTTGGTCAATTTTCTGGTTGTACAGTACCCAATTTTTTGTACTTTCTGGCGCATAAAGAGGCACAATGCCACTTATCAAAAAGCGATTAATACATCAGCTAATGTATATACATACCTTGCCGCGAAAAAATGTGGGGGAAATAGGTTTAATTGTAGGAGAAGTCACACCCCAACCCTTTGGTGACATCAGCAATGCTTTGTCATCATAGCGCTGAGGAGAATCCATTGCAGCGGAGACCTTAAATATATTAAAATAAAGTTTAAAGATGACTTTAAGCAAGGTCAAACTCATATCACATAACCAGTGTTAACTTTTCTGACAGATCTTCTCGTCCTGTCTAATTGAATTGTGGTGTAGAAAGCTTTAAAACTGTATTTCAGTCAGAGAGAGCACGTAACCTACACGTATTAAGAGTTTTGTTCGAAAAGCTCAACGTGAAACGAAGTTAACTTTGCTAGAAATCATATACAGTAAATTTTACGTCATATTCAGCATTCAGAGCGTTTCTGAACTACCGTTTTCTGTTTGAAAAAATAATAATCAATGCATGATATTGAATAATATCTTAAGTTTGCTATCAAAAAAAGTTTAGTATTTATTTAATAACGCCATTCATGTCCATTAGAACAGAATGGATGCACTACAGATACGTAAGCTCTAATATTTAGATTTTCTTATTCGGCTTTTGCTTTCATGGAAATGCCATTTTCCCTGGATCTGTGGTCGAGTTGAGCGTGGCGCTGATGTTACGTCTACTCGTGTTCTTTAAGCTCATTGCGAAAGCTGAAGCGGGCTGAGCAGAGTTGGAAGAAAATTAAACCAGCAAACCAACTTCAGCTCGAGCAAAAGCAATCCGTTAAGACTAAGACAAAGTCTAAAAATTGTCTGCGAGAAAAGCGTACAGCTATTCAACGCTACGAGTATTGCAAGGTTTACTGCAAAACTGAATGCATAAGCTTTTTAGATTTGCTAATCAAAAACTTTCAAACCATTTACAGTATATTGACCCAGCAAATAGGCCAAGTATCCTTCACGTCGACAAAATGCAACCAGATATTATAGACACGGTTTTACTGTGATCAACCAAGCAAGCTTGGTTAAACCTAATAGACAATACAGATATTAACCATGTAAACTATAGGTAATTCGTTTTCGTACTGGCATTTAGAGTCCCGACTTTTAGGCAAAACTGAAAGCGCTGACTGAGAAAATGCGAAAACAATTATCTAAACAGTTCACTTTGAAAAATAAAGAACTAACGTATTCGAAGTTGCCTCACCTTTTCACAAGTTTCAAATTCTGGTTGCACTGACGTCACTCCCGCTTCAGCATAATAGCTATCCAGATCAGTCCTCGAATTTAAGTTCAATGTCAAGTTGGATGCTACGACAACATCTGAGTGATTTTGCGATACGTTGTCAAATTCTACAACGGGTTCTTTTATTTGGTGACCAGCGTCCAGAGCAATTTGATCTTCATTCTCAGCAGATGTAATTTCGGCGGGTTCAGGGCTATCAACAACGTGTGCAAGAACTTCAATTTGAGCATCCTGGCGTGCAGCCGAATCTGCGCCTGCTTCTTCAACGGCTTGAGCAACATCATAATCGGTTTCAAGTTTTGCAACAACATCCCCAGTCAATTCGTTGTTTGCAGCGTCGTTTTTTATGTCTGCAGGAACGTTTGGAATAGCTTCAGTCTTTACGATAGTGTCAAGTACGACTTCAGTCTTCGTAGTAACGTCTGAGACGACTTCAGTTTCAATAGTGACGGCAGGGACAATTTCACTTTCTTCAGTAACATCTTGGACAACTTCAGTCGCTGCAGTAACGACGTAGTCTTCATGATCCGCTGCGATGTCTGGGACGACTTCAGTTTTTGCTGCAACGTGCGGAACTGTTTCAGTTTCACTCGAAACTTGCAAGGTGTTCTCATTCAGTAAAACAGTCATTGCTGCAACATCCTCTGATTCATTTTTGTATTCCACACAAGGAATTGATGTATCTTGTCTTTGAGAGGTAATGTCAGAGAGGCAGTTGTTTCCTGTGGCGTCATTAGCCTCAGTCAAAATACCTTGAGAGTTTTGCACTGACATATCAGGTATATCATCTGTTTTTGTATGATTGCTTTCATCTTGAAACGAATTTTCTATGTGTTTCTGTAGAGTGATTATCGGAAGGATATCGGCATTGCTTCTAAAACCAAACGCGCATTATTGAAATGAGTTTCAACAAAATAGAAGTATAACGTACTGGTTATGTTTTAACTGCTCCCGTAAAGTAGTGGAAGAAGATGGAACTGAAAGTCTATAAGAAGCTGTATTTTAGTTTACCCGACGCTGTAAACCTCACAGTGAGATGGGTCTTTTGAAGAGTTACCTTGCATTTCAATTTGTTATACCACCAAATCAACGTGAAAATACCGTAATCAAATGAAAACGATTAATATGAAAATGACTGTGCAAAGTGACACAATATGACGTTGTTGATGTAGTTGTAGTGCATATTTATCCTCCTGTCGCCAAACAGCGTCAGACGCTAACTGTTAGAAGATTCGCATACTTTTCAATGCAATAACTCCTTCATGCTTGGAGGAATCCGCACCTCTAAGGAGTTTCCAGTGATGCAATGTTCCTGTGGATTTTTCCGCATTCTTGGCGACTGAATTTGCTACTTGTTCGAAGCCACCAAGCAGAGATAATTATCGTAAAGCGTTTTATCCAAGGACGTAACAATGTAACTAGGGTGCGGGTTGAACCCAGATCATGCAATCAAGGTTGTCGTTAAACTACGCCTTTGCCCGCTCGGCCAAGCTGCTGCTGCTTTCATTGCTTCATTTGGAGTTTATCACACGTTGGAGATATTGTATAGAGTTGCTCTACAAGAGAAAAGCACAGGTTGGCACGACTTCACTCCAAGGCTCTGTTGTAGCTGTATAATGCACATTGGATCTAGTGTACAACTGATGAATTCGTAGATTAAAAATCAGATTCTTGTTCAACAGCGTAGGATTTAGAAGAGATTTTGTGAAGACGTAAAAAATCTATAGCCTTCCAGAACGACATACCTTTGGCATCGATTTTCGTTAATTTTTTCGCTGAAACTGACTTTTTCTGGCGCTGACGTATGTTTTGGGGTTGCTTGATTGCAAGACCCTGTCTTGCAACCTGCAACACGTAAGCAATGAAAGCAAAAAAGTAAACAAACAGCAGTTAATTGACGACCTTCTGCAACCCTGCCGGCGCATAATTAGCACCATAATGCTACACTGGGACTGAAATAAAGCTACGATAATTCAAAAACTGCAGTTTATCGCTACTTGAATTTCACATAAAGATTAAATGCAGCAAAAACTTTTTAGGATATCAGCCTATCTACGCGTCTATACAATCAACAATAAACCGAAAGCAAAATTTCTTCAAAAGTTCATCAAGTAGAAATCCAAAAGCGAACTAGATTAGAGCTTACAAGCAAGCCCAATGAACAATCGACGCATGTTGAATAATGTGATTTTCAAAAAAGCTTTTTGTTTCGAATCTTTCCACATTAAGAGAGCAATTCAAAAATATTTTGTTTTGGTGCTTTAAGGAAGTGGAAATCCCATCAGTATCAAAATGTATTCATCAACCACATGGCGACTGATCGCCATGAAAAACATCTTGCTAACTTAAGCCATTTAAAAGGGCATTCAGGTCGAAAATTTTTTTGCTTGGTTTTCTCTGAAAAAATTTTACAGATCTGAAGATTAACTTCACCAAATTTGAGCTTTCTACGACTTCCCGTTTTTAAGATATGACAATTTAGACTTCAAATAATCAAATCTTTCATTATACTTGCTGTATTACGCCGAAGCGTTTAACGAGTTTGCGGGGCCCATCTACGCGTCATTGCGCTCGGGCAACACAGCTTCTTTCGAAGAAGTGTTGCAGCGGTGGCAAGCCGTTGGCAACACTGTGTCTGATTTGACCGGTCCGAGATTTGAACCTCGGACCTCCCGCTCCAGAGACGAACGCGTTACCGCTCGACCAACTGGCCGGTGACAATTTAGACTTCCCCTTAGAAATGCTTTTTCCAAGAGTTGACAACTACAAACAAAATTTCAAAATTTTCGGCATGTTTGTAACTCTCAATAAGTATATTTTTGGCAGTCTTTTTAAAACTAAGTAATGTCAGAATTGTAAATTAGCCGCTTTTCAAGTAAATTTAAGCCAGCGTTCCCTAAGTTAAACTTTTGTCACAATACCGGCGTAATGGCAAAACTGCAGTAAGAGGAAAATTGTTAACTTTGAACTGCAATATATCTTGAAAATGGCAAGACGTAGAAAGTTCAAAATTGGTGAAAATGCATTTTAGTTCTTTTCCAACAGTTTGGTCAACAGTGAAAAACTTGACTTGAATGCCCCTTTAAAAATCAATTTTTGGGGGCACACTCGAGAGGTCCACTACGGGTGCACTCCAGAATTTGTTTCTTGACTATCCATGTACACTAGGCCGTTTGAATACAGTATTTGGCGGAAGTGGGCAAAGCGCAATTTGCAACCGATTAGTGCTCGAGTTGATAGAGCTGCTGCTACTGAAGCAGTAGACTCAAGTTTGATTCCCGGTCGGGTCAAACCGAAGACTATAAAAACTGGTATTCACAGCTTTCCTGCTTGACGTGCAGCATTAAAAGGGACGATGTGAAGCCTCCGCCGTGTGTGATAGACAGGTGGCAGCTTGACTTGAAGACCGAAAAGTTCTTTCGTTGTCTACTGGCCGAAGCAACTTGATAAATAAAATGTAATTACAATTACAACCTCGGCAATCTCTGCAACTGCGGAAATTGCGTTGCGCTTTAATTTTTTTATTTTGAAACATTGCGAAGTTGCGTTGCAGACTAAAGTCTTGAAAATTTGTTGCGCTTTAATTGTACTTTCAAATTTTTTTTGGCTAACAGCACAATTGGATACTTTGAACCTAACTTTGTTGCAGTTGAATTGTAATATTGTAAAATGTTGGCTTTAGCAAATCACTTACTCTTTTTTCACAACTATGAGGTAGCACTTACCTCACATATCTGCTTTCCCATTATGCTAATATTTCATCAGCATCTGAATTCACACATAGCCTATCCTGGCCGCCCCCCCAAACCTTTAAACCACACACGTGAGCAATTTCTACACTCGCCATCTTACCCTTTTCTCAGATTACTCTGATCAAAGTCTGACTACAAGGTCACCAGAAAGAGGGTTCTCGACCAGTATCTCACTGGCACTCCAATTAGCTCAACCGCATTGCGCTAGCATCACTAAGCATGGACACCATATATGACATCACATTAACAATTTACCACAGTAGTACTCTATTTGCACATTTCAAACTTGTTTGTTATCAGACGTACATAACTGTGCAAATGCCTACTACAAAATTTTGAACCCCAAAAGCCAAAATTAGCCTACTTTCCTGAACAGCAAATTGCTACATAACATTTAGTGATGCTAGCGCAATGCGTTTGAGCTAAGTGGAGTGCCAGCGAGATACTGGTCGAGAATCCTCTTTTTGGTGACCTTATTGCCAGACTTTGATCAGAGTAATTTGAAAAGAAGGTACGATGGCAATTGCAGAAATTGCCCTCGTGTGTAGTTTGAAGGTTCGGGTGGGCGGCTTATATAGGCTATATGTGTGAATTCAGATGCTGATGAAACACTAGCCTAATCGGAAAGCAGATATATGAGGTAAATACTACCTCACATTTGTGAAGAAAGTTTATGTTGCAAATCTGCTATGTAACTTCTGAACTTACTCTTTTTTTGTCAAAAATCTCAAAAATGTGGCATTTGCATTGTATTTTGTAATCTAAATTGCGAAAGTTAAGTTACGCTTTGACTTGGTACCGAAATGCCGTTCCGCAGTTACAGAATTGTGTTGCGCTCCAACTGATTCGAAAAGTTCATTGCGGAAATTGCAGAAATTGCAGAAATTAAATTGCGCACTTTACGCTGCACTTTAGGTGGTTTATAAAAATCTTGGCGATTTGTTGCGCTGCGCTTTTGGTATAATGTTGTCGTGCCCACCTCTGGTATTTGGGGGTTCGATTGGAAGAATTCTGGGGGTATGGCACCCTGTGCTTATTTTTTCGGACATTTTTCAATTTTTTTTGCTCCATCCGAAAAAATCAAGCAATTTTAGACACAATGTCAAAAAATAAAATAAAATCAGTTAATCGCGAAAAGTTTTATTATAATTTCGCGTACGGTACATGATCTATGTTCTATGCCAAGTGTAATCTCGAACTTGCTTAGGTCAAAACTATAAACAGTAACCACTCTAGAAAACGTTAATTTCATCAAAGTAGAATTTGTCTGTGAAGGCTTCGACCATGTTACTGTAAATGCATACCGGTATATTTTATGCGTAAATTTAAAATGCGGACAAGATCATTGTCTAGGACGTCAATTTATTCACACGAAACACTATTATGTTGGTCCCAGATCTATTTTTCGTTAATAACGACAATTCTAAACAGACATTGCAAACAGACGGATAAGAATAATGCTTATTCTTCTTTTAAATATCTCCTGATATAAATAAAAATTAACTCTATAAATTAAGCCTTTCTGAAAATGTTTTTGGGGGTCCTCGGGGCCGGGAAACGCCCCCATGGCAAAATAATTGTGTTTTAAATATCTACTAATATTTAAAAAAATTAGTTCTCTCGCTTAAGATGTTTTAAAAAAATTGGTAACTTGGTTTTAGAGGGTTTCTTTGGAGAGCATCGGGGGGGAGGGGGACTATCATAAAATATTGTCTTTAAAATACCCTTAAACTATGAAAAACATTTGCCTTTTAAATATCTACTGATATCAAAAACAACGAGCTCTTTAGCTTAGTAGTTCAAGAAATTGAATTGTGGGGGTGACATATTTGTGGGGGGGGGATTCCAGGAGAGATGGCACTTCTAAACTATGTCAAAATATTTGTCGCTTACGTATCTACTAATAACAAAAAATTAGCTCCATACTCTATCACTTAAGCCATTCAAAAATGATTTTTGCAAGTACAATTAATTGTTCCCGGGGATATGGGTGGGAGGCAAATAATTAAAACTTTACACAAAAATTATATTTCGGGTGTTTTACCGTTTAAACAAGCGCACAAGATTTAGAAAAAAAATCTCATCGCGGCCAACATGGGTTGATAGGGATGAGGAAAGGTTATCCTGAGATATATAATCATGTGAAATATTTTTTCCGTGCTTAAGCTGTTTCTAAATGAGGCCGTTTTTTACGCCAAACTTTTGGGGCGGTTTTAGGGTCCTGAAATCAAAGTCACATACTGATTTTAGTGATCACCCAGCACCTACCGGCAGCATTCTCCCGCCTCCACGCCTCCTCCCGCTCCGCAGCGTCCTTAATCTCCTGGTCAATAACAGCTTCACACAGTGAGTGTGAGGAGAGCACGTTCACTTTGCTCATCGTGGGATTCGAAGTAGAACCTTCCGAGGTTTGGTTGGTTTCCTTTACCGGATTTTGCTTTTCCTTTGCGTCACGCCACCTAGTGGTGTAAATAAGTAACAAACTATTTCCGGGAAAATAAAACAATTGCCTGTAGAAGATGAAAATTATAAATTTAAAAACTATTGAAGATTGAACAGAGTGATGATCAGAGATGGGCAAGCGCTACTTCAAAAGTAGCGCCGCTCCCGCTACTTGCCCTAAAAAGTAGCGTCGCTACCGCTACCCGCTACTCGTCTTCAAAAGTTATCGCTACCGCTACTTTACCACAAAAGTAGCGGCGCAACCTGCTACTTCGAACAACGTGTACATTTTTTTTGCAGTGATTTATGAGTAATTGGGTATATACTGGGATAATTAAGAAGATAAATTAGATTATCATCGACTGTCTAGTGAATAGCGTAGCTGAAAAACTATACATTTTTTAAAGCCAGTATATTTTGGGTTTGGGCTGACTGTTTTTAAATTTTTACTTACAGTATTTTTAACCTCATTTGCTCTTAACCATACTTGGAGTATAAAGTGACATAAATTTCATTAAGTATAAAGCGGCATATCTATTTTTGTTAAGTTAAAAGTTAACTTTTGTTTTAAATTAGATCATTACTATTTATAACCGATCAGTGATCGAATGGATAGAGCGTCTTCTACTGAAGCGGTAGACTCGGGTTCGATTACCGGTCAGGTTAAACCAAAGACTATAAAAGTATATAAATATACATATATATAATTCACAGCTTCCGTGCTTGACGATCAGCAATTAAAGGGGCAGTGTGAAGCCTCCGCCGAGTGTGGTAAACAGGGGGGCAGGTGGCGGCTTGACTCGAAGACCGAAATCTCCTGGCCAAGGCAACTGGGCGAATAAAATGTAATTACAATTAAGCTTATATTGTTAGACAAATCATTAAAATCAACAATGGCAATATAGAAAAGATCAAGCGAACTCCATTGGTAACGTGCTAATGCGTTGAATCAGATGGTGCTCTTTAAATGTTTTTTTCCTGCTAAGGCTAGCTTTGGTCCAAATTTGTTTTTTAAATTTTGAGCAAAACTAAATTTCGTGTTCTTATAAAAGTAATATCGTTCCTTCAACAAAAAGTATTTAGAAAATTATTAACGACGTTTTTGTGATCAAAAACAGAGCGCTCGTATTATTTAGATCAGTGATTCTCAACCTTTTTTCAAAGCGACCCAAAGTTATTAAAAAAATCAAATGCATGACATTAAACGACTTATATTTGCGGAATGCTAGGTGAAGACCAAAAAAAGGTCCTTACTTGAGGAATCCACAAACTTCAGCGGATCAGACTCGTGCACCACAAGGCTTTGTATACGGCGGGTTTTAAGGTGAAGACAAAAAAAGACGTCTTCACTTCGGGAATGCACATATTTCAGCGGGTTTACTAAGTCATTTTTTATTATTGCGTTATGGCTGTATGCATATTTCACCCTTTATGGATGTCTGCAAAAAGAAACCAAGCGACCCAAAAGAATTTTCAGGCGACCCAACTTTGGGTCGCGACTCATAGGTTGAGAATCATAGATTTAGATTGCTCAAATTAAAGCTATGCTTCGTATTTTTCATTAATTATATTTATTTATTGTTCAAACAAAAACAAGCACAAACACTTAATCAACCCTGAATATTGCTATGCAAACAAACAAACAAAACAAAATTGCTTGACGGCTACTACAAATCACAGCAACAGAACTCCGCAAAAATGTTTTCAAAGTTTTTTTATTTTGTTATTTTTTTGATCTTCTACTAAAATAGACAGGTCTTGTTTATTTTTTTGGTAAAAATTGACGAAAAAGCTACCGCATTTCGATGAAGATCTTTTTTTGGTCTTTATCTAAAATTAACGAAAAAAGTTACTGCATTACATTATTTTCAAACCGCACCCCCAAAGAAAACTTTTTTGAACCACCTCCTCAGAAGCACACTACTTTGACTCCGGGCCAGCCTCTAGCTGTCAAATGCGAAGCGCAAGTCTCTGCTCCGGTGCCTAACTGTATTTTTGCTTCTTTTTCAGTTCGCTTTTCGCCAACAGACCTAGTATTACTTTATAATAATTAACCTATAGCATACGCTACTCCTATTCAGATACACTTGCTACCGAACCACGGCCACGAGGCCATAGTTTAGTTTTGACTTTAGATGACAGTGATCACTCGTACAAATCTATTGCTGGAAATAGCAAAACATAATAAATTCGTCATTACAACGTCACAAACAAAGTTTTTTCGGCATTCTCACCCATACTAAGAATTTTGTGAACTAAATATAACAATTTACTGATATATCTATTTTTGATTTTATTAAACATATTACAATAAGCACTTGAAATAAGTAGCGGTAGCGGAATAATTTATTTTCTAAAAGTAGCGGCGCTATCGCTCCCGCAACTTGCCCTAAAAAGTAGCGTCGCTACCGCTCCCCGCTACTCGGTTTCTACAGTAGCGGCGCTACCGCTACTCAAAAAGTAGCGGTACCGCCGCTACTATAGTTGCGCGCTACTGCCCACCTCTGGTAATGATAACTAGAAGGGAGTTTGCCAGCAAACCCAGTGAACGACCGACGCATAGCTAATGCTGTGACGTTCAAAAGTACTTTTTGTCTACCGTAAAATCAGCAATTATTCAAAAATATCTGATTATGGAACCTCCAGAAAAGTAGAGTCAAAATATTTGTCTGTTAAATATCTACTGATATCATAAAACACTGGCACCCTAGCTTGAGCCGTTCAAAAATTGATTTTTGGGGGACTATTTGGGAGGTCCCTGGGGGGTGGCACCACCAAACTATGTCAAAATATTTGTCTGTTAAATATCTGCTGATATCATAAAGCACTGGCACCCAAGTTGAGCTATTCAAACAATTGATTTTTAGGGGGTCCATTTGGGGGTCCCCGGGGGGGTGGCACTCCCAAACTATGTCAAAATATTTGTCTGTTAAATATCTGCTGATATCATAAAACACTGGCACTCTAAGTTGAGCTTTTTAAAAAATTGATTTTTGGGGGGTCCATTTGGGGGGGGTCCCCAGGGGGGTGGCACCCCCAAACTATGTCAAAATATTTGTCCGTTAAATATCTGCTGATATAAAAAAAAAGTAGAACTCTAGCTTGAGCCGTTCAAACAATTGATTTTGGGCGGGTCCATTAAGGAAGGGTTCCCGGGGGGGTGGCACCCCCAAACTATGTCAAAATATTTGTCTGTTGAATATCTACTGATATTAAAGTTTTGGCAAAGAGGTTGATTTTGAATACCAGAGGATTGAAAGTATCAGCAACTTTGCAGCATCAATTGACATATTTAAAGTTTTTTATTTGACAGCAAAACATATTGTAATAAAAATCGAACGTTTTCGGCCTAAAGCAGTTAAGCCCTCTTCAGGATAACATATCTGAATAAAAATAATTTTACATATGGTTATAGGTAATTACAAGGCATTTATTACAATTAAAATTAGTTTATGATGTAATACTACCAAAAACTCACAAAAATTTTTAGTGAGTTAATTCATAACAATTTAGCAATGCAGCAGTAAGCAGGGGTATTTTTGTGGCTAGTTAAAAGTCAGACAATCAAGAAAAATGAAGCGAAAAATGGCAAGACAAACAAGTTTAAGGTAAGAACCGAACAATAATGCGTACCAGAAAAACACTAAAAAATACTAAGTAAAAATGAGGCCCCTTTAGCATATAACTGTTTGTTTAACTTTGGATTCAGCTTTTTAATTATTAAAGCTTCTTGAATTTTAGTATCATATTCAGTGACACACTTTAAAAAAAAAAAAAAAAGTGTGTTACTGAATATGATACTAAAATTCAAGAAGCTTTAATAATTAAAAAGCTGAATCCAAAGTTAAACAAACAGTTATATGCTAAAGGGGCCTCATTTTTACTTAGTATTTTTTAGTGTTTTTCTGGTACGCATTATTGTTCAGTTCTTACCTTAAACTTGTTTGTTTTGCCATTTTTCGCTTCATTTTTCTTGATTGTCTGACTTTTAACTAGCCACAAAAATACCCCTGCTTACTGCTGCATTGCTAAATTGTTATGAATTAACTCACTAAAAATTTTTGTGAGTTTTTGGTAGTATTACATCATAAACTAATTTTAATTGTAATAAATGCCTTGTAATTACCTATAACCATATGTAAAATTATTTTTATTCAGATATGTTATCCTGAAGAGGGCTTAACTGCTTTAGGCCGAAAACGTTCGATTTTTATTACAATATGTTTTGCTGTCAAATAAAAAACTTTAAATATGTCAATTGATGCTGCAAAGTTGCTGATACTTTCAATCTACTGATATCAAAAAGAACTAGCACCCTAGCCTAAGCCGTTCAAAAAATGGATTTTTTGGGCCCCGTTTTGGGGGGGTTTCCGGTGAAGTTGCCCAAAAAAATTTCGGGAGAAAAAATTGCATTTGCAGCTCAACAACTTTACACAAAAATTAGATTTCCATGTTTTGTGGTTTAGGAGAAGAAGAGCGTACAAAAATTAGGAAGAAAAAAAAGGACAAAAAAAAGAAATAAACCTCATCGCGGCCGAAAGTGGGTTGGTTGGGATGAAAGCGTATCTTGAGACATACAACCCTATGAAATATTTTTTGCCGTACTTAAGCCGTTTTTGACTGAGACCGCTTTTTACGCCAAACTTGCGGGGCGGTTTTCGGGTTCTAAAACCAAAGTCACGTAACCTATTGCCTCGAAATTTGGTACAAACATAAAACTCATTAATCTCAAACTGCTGTCAAAATTTCATGTAGCTAGACCCAACCGTTCTCGAGTTATAAGCAAAAGTCTGAAATTTCGCACTCGTTAGTTGGAAAATGGCCGAGTAAAAACAAAGAAACACGCGACGCGAGCGTCGGTCGTTCCAATTATTATTGTAACACATATTTAATATGGTAATACAAATTTTGAGAAAGGCTACGACAAGGGTCATAGTCAAGAGATTCCTATACCGAGAGTGCTCAAACCACTAACACGGTGAGCGTAAATCAGATTCAGTTAAGGGGGTTCAGGACAAGAGCACTTGGGACATTGCTTCACAAAATGAATAATGATTTAATGACAATACATGGATTTGATATGACAATACATACATGGATTTAATGACAATATGACAATACAATCCTTGTATTGTCATATTGTCATTAAATCATTATTCATTTTGTGAAACAATGTCCCAAGTGCTCTTGTCCTAAACTCCCTTAACTGAATTTAATATTGTAATACATAAATCATATCGTAATAGGATGAGTCCCTTGAGCAAGGACGAAACGCGTCGCAACGGCTCAAATCCATTTATTTTGAAGGTTTTCAGTAGAAAGTGAGTGCTGGATAGCGGTGTTCGGTAATTGTAGGCAAAAAACTTTTGGAGTAGCAATGTTGCACTGGGAGACATATAGAAGCGGTAAGGGGGACAATTCCAATCACAATTTTCTTTGGCTATAAACAAAATTGGAGAAGCAATGTCCTAAGTACTCTTGTCCTGAACCCCCTTAACTGAATTTGATTTTAATTAGTATTGTGTAGATTGTTTGTCCATAATTGGCCAAAAAAATACGTAAATCACATTTTTCATTACGGCAATACGTTGCAATTCGACAGGTTTAAACTTCGTAAGGAAATTCAATCGAAAATATTTTTTCTATCACATTTCACTGATTTTAAAGCTATGAATCAAAATAAATAACGAAAATATGACAGATTTAGTTCAAAGTAGTCTCAAGCATGAAAATATTTCACGAATCGTTCTGCATCGACGAAGGTTTAAATGACAAGTGATTGACGTCAGCTAAGAAACTTGAGCTTGATGGGAGCTCTGAGGTTTTCACAACAATAGAAGCCGACAAATTCAGGATCTGAGGTATCAGCACTTAAAGACAGTGAATCATCCAGCCAATTCCGGTGGTTTATAAAAGCTAAAATTCAACTATAATTTTTGATATTTTTTGTGTTAATTTTGAGGCTGCAATTGCAAAGATATTCAACAAATGCAAAAAGATATCCCCTGAAAAAAGTCTTTGGAAACTCTGAGTTTTGTTCTTTCCGCCAAAACCACAGTAGGCCTAGTAGGTCAGAGAACTGTGGTTTTGGCGGTAAGAACAAAACTCAGAGTTTCCAAAAACTTTTTTGGGGGATATCTTTTTGTATTTGTTGAATATTTTTGCAACCGCAGCCCCAAAATTAAAACAAAAAATATCAAAAATTGTAGTTCAATTTTAGCTATCGTAAACCACCAGAATTGGCTGGATGATTCACCGCCTTTAATTAAACCTGGATCAGATGTTTCCCACTGCCTTGCTTGCAAAGCAACCCGCCGAAACCGGGGCTCTAAGCGGTTACTTGCTTACGGCTATTTTGCAAATATTTACTTTCAACTTTGTTATGTCGAAGCGATAAGCTCGAAGTTCGCAAACTAAACCGCTTTAATTACAATTTTTTGCCATCAGGGTTCTTGCAATTGATCAACCGTTGTGTCTCGCAGAAGGTTTAGTGTTAAGGCGAACTGTCCAATAACATGTGTCCGAAGTTTTAGCACGTTAAAAGTTGAGTCGCCTCGCCTTCACTTTACTGTACATAGTGTATTCGTAGTATTAGCGTCATCATCAATGACAGTGGCGTTGCCAAGGCAAGGAGGAGGAGGGGGGGAGGGGCAATTTCGCTGAAAACCGACTTAGCTTTTTCGCCATTTATGAGCGCGACTTTCATTAAGGTGAAGACATTTTTATGTTTTTTTACCCATCGCATCAATCTGCCTCTCCTAAAGCAAACTATCTGGCATTGAGCAGGATTGTAGCAGCTAACGCCTCCAAGCCTACCACTCCTATCAACCTCTCACCACTCCCTTCAACCCTCTCATTACTTCCCTAAAACAATTTCAATAACCTCACAACATTGCAAAATTAACAATTCCTTAATGCTGCGCTCTTGCTATTGAATCCCCATTTTCTACAGTTTTTTTTCTCTCGTTTTCTTTATACCACATCACGACAATATTTGCTTAAAACGACATCTACGGGCGATAAAAAGTTTAATGCGATATTAATTTCTCTAAGATGACAAGTTTTAGTCATTAAAGCATAAAAGTATCATAAATATTATCCAGAATACAGAGTTGAGTTTACTTAGTCAAAACCGAACGCACTTTTCAGTGTTGTTCGGGAATTTAAGATAATTAGCAAGCGTCATAAGAAGCCGAAATAGCCGAAAATGACGCTTACATTATCGCATGGTAAACAAAATAAAAGAATGAAGAAATTGCGTTTGTAAGACAGACTTGTTTATTATACTCACAGGCATAGGCGTAGCCAGGATTTTTGATTGGGGGGGGGGGCAAACCACAAATCACACCAATGACGTCATCAGAAACTTCGAAAGAGAAATTTTTTGTGGGTGGGCAGAGATATCGTAGAATGGAAGATCAGAAGCCGTGGCCTGGTGTAGGCACGCAACTAAAAACTCGTTCAACGGAGAGGGCTTAAACCAATAGATAATTTGCAAAAATATCTAAATCGGAAGACGTGTGTTGAGTAAAGAAGTGTAGCGTAATTCAAACGTATCACAGACGGGGGCCAGCCGCTGGGCGATTTTTTGTAATGTTTTGGAAAAAAAAGTTATTTTAATACCATGGGATCACATTCCGCACGTGTTCAGAGTCATTTGAAGAAACTGGGTTTTTAACACTTGAAAGTCAATTGAAAAAATTAAATTGTTTAATCCTACTTTAACTTACAAGTTAAGTCCTGAACACGTTTAAAATATTGCATTTTGGGATTACATTATGTGATTTGGCTCAGGTAGGGGGAAGCGAAGTACATTGCCTCATGCAATATTTTAGCAGTAAATAACAATCCAGTCGAATATTTTCCATAGAGATTATTTTCTGTTTTGTCATGAAAACAACCGGTTATAGGAATTCATATACGGCAAGGGGGCCCAGGCACTCTCAATTCAAAAATTTGTTCAACGAACATTCCCCTCACTGTAGCTAATTTTTTTCAAAAGTATTTTGTTGCATAAAAACTGACGGGGGGGAGGTGAATTGTTATTGAAAAATGTACCATAGATAGTTACGCCTATAAACCATGTTTTTTCCCGGGCTAGATTTACATTTAGTTGGGCCCCTGGCACTTTGGGATTTTTGCAATATTTTTCTACCATATACAGGTGAAGACCAAAAAAAGTCTTATCTTAACGCAAGGCCCCTGGCACTGTGCCAAATATTAAATACGTCTCAGGTTATTATTGCATTACGTTCACTAAAAGGTTAGATGAGGGGGGCCTCAGTTAGCGACTTTTAGGATAAAAAACATTAATTTTACTCGGGTTATACGTTTAAATTGATTGGCAAACATTATATTAAAGGGGTCCGGGCCCCTTGGATCAATATTATTGTTGGGAGCCGATTTAAATTGGGGGCCATTTAAGTATTATTGTAGGGACCCGGGCCCCCTGGATCAATATTATTATCGGGGGCCCATTTAAATAGGGAGCCATTTAAATATTACTGTAGGGGGCCCATTTAAATTGGTTGGTAAAAATTAATTTCAAGGGGCCCGGGCCCCCTCGATCAATATTATCGTTGGAGGCCCATTTGAATTGGGGGCCATTTAAATTGGTAGGCAAATATTAAATTAAAGGGGCAAGGGCCCCCTGGATCAATATTATTGTTGTTTACTGTTGTACGCATGCAGTGTTGTACGCGAAAATGCTAAAAGAAACTCAAATGGAAGAAATAATAGTCTTTTTTGTGGCATTTTTATCACTGGTAGCATTTCAATTGGGGGGGGCTGGACCCCCCCTGGCTACGCCTATGCTCACAGGTCACGGTTTTAGTTCATTTGTATAAGGTTAAAACAAATTGAATAACCTGTGCAGCTTCAGACTTAAGTCCATTGTTACACATCACAGAAATATCGCGACTTTTTCGCTTTTCGAAATGGACTTGCGCTAAACCTTAATCACGTAACCGGAAAATAGATGACTTAACAATTTATTGTCCGTTTTTCAAAGCAGCTTTAAATATTTTTCAATCAAAAACCTCGGTGCCTTGACGGAAACCTCAACACAAGTACAGTAATTGTGACATTTCAATAATTCGAATCACGGCAGATGCTTTTGCTACTTCGCGACTAATTTGCTACTTCTCGACTAATTAGTAACTTGGTGCGTTTTTGGTGGCAAGGTTGAAACCTAAAAGAATAATGCCCGTTGCATTCTTCGTTTATGTAATTCTTTAATAATTATGTACTGTTAAATTTTAACCATTTTTTTCTCAAATTGTTTCAGAAGCCTAATTTGGTGTTAGGCAAACTTGGTCGAACACTCTTAATTAATAATGAGTTTAATTAGGTTGATGATGCCTCCTACCAAAGCCGAAATCGATTTCTCTTTATTCATAGCTGTGATTTGCAATGCAACGCACTTCAATGCTAGTGCCAGGGGTGCCGAAACCCGGGGGGGATATATCCCCCAATAATTTGACTGTATACCCCCCGACAATTTGAGTATGGTCTTTATCTGCATCTCCTCCAATAATTTGACTCTGGTGTGCACCTGAGCGCAGGTCTGTACTTGAATTCGGGGAAAAAAAGTGTTCCATTTCTGGTGAAGACTTTTTTTTTCTTTTTTTTAGGCTTCACCTGAATTCGGGGAAAAAAGTGTTCCATTTCTGGTAAAGACCTTTTTTTTTGGTCTTCACTTAATTTGCTCACCTGAAAAAAGTCTTGGTCGAGGCTCATCTCCCCCAATGTTGAAAATAAGGCAAAATTGGGGTAAAATTGTAAATTATCCCCCCCAATGCTCAACAAAAATTTGCACCACTGGCTAGTGCTGTACGCTTTCCACTGAACATTATTTACCGGCGGTGCCGATGCTTTTGCTATTTTCGACTCAAAATTTGCTACCATTGCAAAATTTTATTCCAATAAATTACTAGAAATTCACTTTCCGAAAAGTTGCTGCGCAGTATAAGCAATAGATATATACATAAACTAACGAACTGTAAAGTTTAAACATTTAGACAGCACACGATATGTACAGTACACGATATGGCATTTCCTTTAAGAAAGGCTGGAGGATTTTTTTAAAGGAATTTGTGGTAAGTAAAGGAAATGCCATCCATTGGCATTAAAAATTGCGTCGCTAACCCGGGCCACTATTGAAAGTTATTTTCAACAGCAGAGCAACTTTTCGGACACCTTGCCAGAGTACAGAGATAATGTGACCCTGCATAATTTCAAAACGCGCTTCTGTAGGTCGTATACTGTAGTTTAGTTAACTACATTGACTAGGCAGAGGCTAAAAAAATTGTTTTAGCAAACTCATTTTTATTTTGATATTTTTATATTGTTTTTTTACTAAGCTTTTACCAATTATACACTAACACATAGCTCTGGTTAATTTATGTCTTTTTTTATTCCGGTTGTTGAAATTACACATATTTTTAAAAGAATTAGTTGATTTTGAACTGAGGCTAAACTATTCTTAAATTTTGGCGAATTTTCAACCTCATTGGAACGACCGACGCTCGCGTCGCGTGTTCCTTTGTTTTTACTCGGCCATTTTCTAACTAACGAGTGCGAGATTTCAGACTTTTGCTTATAACTCGAGAACCGTTTGGTCTAACTACATGAAATTTTGACAGCAGTTTGAGATTAATGAGTTTTATGTTTGTACCAAATTTCGAGGCAATCGGTCACGTGACTTCGGGTTTATGACCCGAAAACCGCCCCGAAAGTTTGGCGTAAAAAGCGGTCTAAGTCAAAAACGGCTTAAGTACGGCAAAAAATATTTCTCATGGTTATATGTCTTAAGATATCCTTTCATCCCTACCAACCCACTTTCGGCCGCGATGAGGTTTTTTTCTTATTTTTTTCCTTTTTTTTTCCTTTTTTTTCCTTTTTTTCCTTTTTTTTCTTCCTAAATCTTGTACGCTCGAGTTCTCCTAAACCACAAAACATAGAAATCTCATTTTTGTGTGAAGTTGTTGAGGTACATACGCAATTGTGTCTCCTGAAATTTTTTTGGGGCAACTCCCCCGGGAAACCCCCCAAAATGGGGCCCCAAAAAATCAAATTTTTGAACGGCTCAAGCTAGGGTGCCAGTTTTTTTGGATATCAGTAGATATTTGAGAGACAAATATTTTGACATAATTTGGGGGTACCACTCCACCGGGGACCCCCCCAAAAACAAATTTTTTTAACCATATAACCTAGGGTGCCATTTTTCTTTGATATCAGTAGATATTTAAGAGAGAAATATTTAGACATCATTTGGGGGTACCACCCCCCCGGAAACCCCCCCAAAATGGGGCCCCAAAAAATCAAATTTTTGAACGGCTCAAGCTAGGGTGCCAGTTTTTTTGGATATCAGTAGATATTTGAGAGACAAATATTTTGACATAATTAGGGGGTACCACCCCTTCGGGGACCCCCCCAAATGGACCCCCCAAAAACAAATTTTTTAACCATTTAACCTAGGGTGCCATTTTTCTTTGATATCAGTAGATATTTAAGAGAGAAATATTTTGACATGGTTTGGGGGTACCACCCCCCCGGGAACCCCCCCAAAAAATCAAATTTTTGAACGGCTCAACCTAGGGTGCCAGTTTTTTTTGTTATCAGTAGATATTTGAGAGACAAATATTTTGACATAATTTGGGGGTACCACCCCTTCGGGGACCCCCCCAAATGGACCCCCCCCAAAAATAAATTTTGTAACGATTTAACCTAGGGTGCCATTTTTCTTTTATATCAGTAGATATTTAAGAGACAAATATTTTGACATAATTTGGGGGTACCACCCCCCCGGGGACCCCCCCAAAAGCAAGTTTTTTAACCCCTTTAACCTAGGGTGCCAGTTTTTTTTGATATCAGTAGATATTTAAGAGAAAAATATTTTGACATGATTTGGGGGTGCCACCCCCCCCGGGGACCCCCCAAAATGGGGCCCCAAAAAATCAAATTTTTGAACGGCTCAAGCTAGGGTGCCAGTTTTTTCTGTTATCAGTAGATATTTAAGAGACAAATATTTTAACATAATTTGGGGGTACCACCCCTTCGGGGACCCCCCAAAAATAAATTTTTTTAACGATTTAACCTAGGGCGCCAGTTTTTTTTGATATCAGTAGATATTTAAGAGATAAATATTTTGACATGTTTGGGGTACCACCCCCTCGGGAACCCCCCAAAATGGGGCCCCAAAAATCAATTGTTTGAACGGCTCAACTTAGAGTGCCAGCTAGTGTTTTATGATATCAGTAGATATTTAACAGACAAATATTTTGACATAGTTTGGGGGTGCCACCCCCCCGAGGACCCCCCAAATGGACCCCCCAAAAATCAATTTTTTGAACGGCTCAACTTAGAGTGCCAGTGTTTTATGATATTAGCAGATATTCAACAGACAAATATTTTGACATAGTTTGGGGGTGCCACCCCCCTGGGGACCCCCCAAATGGACCCCCAAAAATGAATTGTTTGAAAAGCTCAACTTGGGTGCCAGTCTGTTTTGATATCAGCAGATATTCAACAGACAAATATTTTGACATAGTTTGGGGGTGCCACCCCCCCCAGGGACCCCCCAAATGGACCCCCAAAAATCAATTTTTAAACGGCTCAAGCTAGGGTGCCAGTGTTTTATGATTTCAGGAGATATTTAACTGACAAATATTTTGACTCAACTTTTCTGGAGGTTCCATAATCAGCTATTTTTGAATAATTGCTGATTTTACGGTAGACAAAAAGTACTTTTGAGCGTCACAGCATTAGCTGTGCGTCGGTCGTTCTCTGGGTTTGCTGGCAAACTCCCATCTAGTTTATTCTTAATTTGTTCTAATGATTCTTGCTGGGGTAAAAGTTGTTTTTTTAATGGTTATAGACCATGATTATTATTAGACAAATTAACAATGGAAATGCTGAAAAGGCCAAGAAACTCTGCTGATTACGTTCAAATGCATATGCATTGAACTGGCCGTGTTCTTGATTAGTTTTTAGTGATAAAGTTGGCTTTGTTTTTAATTGGTTTTTAAATTTTGAGCAAAAACGACCCTCGTATTCTAATAAAATCGTTCTCATAAACAAAGTATAATTTATTGATGAACAAAAATTTTTTGCCTTGAGAATCCCTAAAAACTTGCGTTTCTTGTTTTTTCTTCTTTTACTGTCGCAATTGCAAACAATCTCAACGTACTTACCTTGCTTTCAACTAAACTATGTGATTGTATTTAGTTTCAGCACTAATTTATCGAAATGCTACGTTTGTGTGTCACGTGACCACTTGCGGGTAGGACTTAACGATGCATAAGCTGATGATTTGCGAAAGCATGCGTCATTCTCATTCGATAAGAATTTAAAGTTCGAAATGATGATTTATGCGCTGCTTTGGTGTACTTTTAGTGCGATATCTATCAGCGTATAAAGCCACCAGGCAAACTACCGGTATCAAAATAGACACATGAACAAGCTCCAAATGCTAAACCGCATTTGTACACTTGAACATAACAATGAAGTACAGATTCTAAGCGACGGTGGATCCACAAATTTTCGCAGAAGGAGGGTCCGCTCAAGATATAATATTTTTGCAAACGTTTTTGTACGATTTTCCCTTTCAGTTCAATACCTGTTGGTGCAACCGGCCACCATGTGTTATTCCGAAATAAAGGGTTGCATACTGAGTGTTAGTTATCCTGTCATGTAGCCAGAAATCTGCCATAGATGGGCTATTTCGGGGGGTCGGCGGGCGGAGCTCCCAGCCTCCGGAAGCTGTTGGGGGCCAGCCACCGGAGGCTGGGGGTGTGGGGGCAACGCCCAACCGCCGGAGGCAAGGCAGTCTAGACCACGAAGATTTTTCAGTTCTCTTAATTTACCAGCTAATAAATCATGAAATCATATACACAGTATAGTTCAATAAAAACCACGAGGGGTAATCTATTTTGTCTATATTTCATAGAGAAAGATAATTTCGTCATCCAAATAAAATAAATGTTTAAGTCACTTTTTGGGCAAAATGAGTTAGTTATTCATACCAAAGTGATCAGTGTAGAAAGGCGCACCTTGCAAACTTTTCAGATTTCAAAATTTCCAATAGAGGGCATTTTGTGGTGTTATAATAAAAATGTCTAAGTTCAGAGACAGACTTAGGCAAGTTCATGATTAGCCCAGGAGCGTAGCCAGGAATTCGCAAAGGGGGGGGGGCTTTTTTGAAAGCTGGAAACAACAGTAAACGAACTTGACCCAAATTTTCATCAGTCTTGAATCAAATTGGGGCGATTTTTCGGTCAAAATCAGGTGATCTCAAAAAAAAAAGAAAAGAAAAAGGTCTTCAACAAAATTGAAACGGTTTTTCCGGCCGATATTAGGTGATCTCCAAAAAAAAAGGTCTTCAGCCTGTTTTCCTGCCAACTTTAGGTGAGGTCCAAGTCCTTCACAACTTCGTTTCGCCAATCCCATTGGGGGGGTGCTATTTTCATTTTTGGAGCAAAAATCGGCCTCAAAAGCACTAAAAAACGTGGTATTTTCTATACTTTTCAGGCCAATGGGGAGCTGTACCCCCCCGCCCCCCAGGCAACGCTACTGGATTAGCCTATGTCATTTGATATTGACTTAGGCAATTTCATGATTAGCCTATGTCAGTCGATATTGACTTAAGCATTGAAAAAGTACATTCGCTTTCAGAAAAAAAAAAAATCTTCAAAAACAGAAAAGATTTTTTTGAAAACAGCACAGTACTGCTCCACAGCAAAAGAAAAAACAATTTTTGGCGTTTTGTGGGTAAATAATTGCCTGTGGTAACTAATCTGCTGCTTATGGTAATCAGTGAGCACTATTTTGGCGGTTATTGTAATTATAAGTTACTGCAATTGGTTGAGTTTACTTTCAAGAGCTGCGGTTTTTGAAAATAGGCCATTGCCCAGCATACGCTTCAGCCCAGTTTGATGTTACTAAACAGGTACAGACACCAGTAATCTAAATCCATGCTTCTATGAGTCAACATCATAGGTGTAGACTGAAGGGAGCCTGGGACCCCCAATTAAAGTGCCAACAATGATAAAAATGTGACAAAAAAAAGTTTATTGTTTCTGCAGTTTCAGTTTCTTTTAGTGTTTTTCGCGTGCAACAGTAATTAACAATAATTCTGACGACGACAGGGCCCGGGCCCCCTCAGCTCAATTTTTGCCAACCAATTTAAATGTATAATCCGGTTGAAGTTAAGGGTTTTTGTCTTAAAAGTTGCTACCTCAGGCCCTCATCCAAAATTTTTATGAACGTAATGCAATAACCAGGGCCGGATTGACCATATATGGCACAGTGCCAGAGGTCTCGCGTTCAGATAGTAAGACTTTTTTTGGTTTTCATCTATGTTTGGCAGGAATATGCTGCGAAAATCCCCAAAGTGCCAAAGGCCCTGCATAATGTAAATCCGGCCCGGGCAATAAATGGGTTAGTAAGCGTAACCATCATTTTATTGTACGTACCATTTTTCAATTACCATTCACCTCCACCTCGCTAGTTTTTACGTGTCAAAATACTTTTGAAAAAAAAATCAGCCAGGGGAAATACAATTATTGAACATGAATTTGAATCAAGGGGGCCTGGGTCCCCTGGCCGTACATGTACTTCTACAACTGGTTATTTTCCTGACAAAACAAAAATATCTCAGAAATTTCTTCGAGTGGATTATTATTTACCGTTAAAATATTGCAGGAGGCAATGAGCCTTACTTTCCTCTACCTGGGCTAAATCACTTACGAAATTTAACCCCATAATGCAAGATTTTAAACGTGGTTTGGACTTAATTGTAAAAAGTAAAAAGAGGATTGAACAACTTAATTTTTTCAACTGATTTTCACTTGTTAAAATTTTGTTTTTTTTCAAATGGTTATAAACACGTGCGAAATGTGATTCAATGGCATTGAAATAGCTTTTTTTTCAAAAATAGCCCAGCAGCTGAGAGCTTCGCCTCCAGTATCCCCACAGCCTCCGACAGCTGGGGCTCTGCCCCCAGACCCCTGTCTTTGATACGATTGAGTAACACTAGCTTGCCCAACACGTCTCCTAATTTCGACATCTTAACTTTTGGCAAACCAAGCCATGACGGCTGATCTTCCATTTTAAGATATCTCTGTTCCACAAAACGTTCCACTTTCAAAAATTTTTGAAAAATCTATGACCGATTCAGCGCAACACTAGCTGGCCAAATAATTATCTTTCTTCTCGAACCGGTTCTCACTCTCCATTCGAGCAACTGCATACGGGATTCTTTCACATTTTCTGATTATTGAAACTTCAAATTTGGACCTTTCCTCCGTCTTTCTTTGCTCTTTCGACATTTCGAGTTTATTTACTAATGTCTCTCAAGCGGAAACTATTCGAATCTGTGCTGACGCTTTCTACAGTTCGGAACATCCTCCTGTACCTTTTCTACGGTAAATCTTTGTTGAACTTATGGATATGGCAACTTCTTCTGTCGAGTTTAGGTTTGACGACATCATGCATCGCCGGTCGACGGGGTCGCCGTGGGATCACCCTTTCGACCATCCCTTGCCAATATATTGTTGGTTACAATGAATCTAAACTTTTCCAGACCACTTCCAAACCGAAGATGTATTACCGCTACATGGATGAAACTTTCGTAGCATTCAGCAACGAAGATGAATGCAATCTTTTCTTAGACAGCCTCAACTCGCTTCTCTTCGCTTTACTTTCGAAAAGAATCTAACATGGCTCTTCTTTTCCTGGACGTGTTGGTTGAAAGTTCATCACCTCCATCCACAGGAAACCCACAGTCACCGGTCAATATAGACTAATGGATACTCGGAGCTCATTATCAAGTCGTTTGTGACTAAGAAGATAAAGCAATTTCAAGCTTTGCCTAAATTCGGACCGGAGAAATGCACCGTCTATCTACGTCTCTCATTGCTTGGTTCTGTTTCTACCCGGTTTGAAAGGCAAGTAAAATCTGCTGTCAAGCAGTGCTTTTCCTCTGTGAAACCACGCGTTGTTTGCTCTACCAACGAGCTTCTCTCCGCTACCAACAAGGACGTATTGCCTGCTTTACAGAAAAGCAACGTGATTTATCGATTCTCATGCCACTGTGACAGTGGGCATGTAGACCGTACCTCCTAAAGGCTGCAGGACAGAATTAAACAACACTTGCCCAAATTTATCCGCTCTTGCTGTTTTTGTGAAACATATTTTCTAGCTCTTTTTGTGAAACATATTAGATGGAAAAATGTTTCAAAATATGCTTTAAAGTGATACTGCTCGAAATCAGTTTCATTGAAGAAATCAGAACTACTTGAGGTAATAAAGAAGTGCCCCAAACCTTATCCCACAACTCCCCTTATTCGTGAACATACGATTTAATCCGTTTGTCTCCGTTCCACTGGCAACCCTGCATTTCGCAGTTTTGTGACATTACAAAAGGCATATTTTGCAGAATTTCTCGCAGAATAAAAAACGCGATTAACAACTTGTAAGAACTGAGCAGCCTAACCAAATCTGAAAACTTGGCTACTGCTACTGCTAGTTGGCTAGTAGACCTAAGCTACCGCACCAGTCCTGATTTACAGTGTGATTGTTTTTGACTTTAAATTTTATATCATTCATAGGCTAAAAACATCACCGAAACTGGTCTAACTTTGATTCAGTACATTGTTTCACTTGTATATTGTCACTGATGATATCAGTTTGAATTAGAATCGCTGGCCAAAGCAGAATTACCTTCCTGATCGAACATAAAGTTTCCTGGTCTGAGAAAAATTTTGCAAAATTTGCCTTTTGTGAGTCACAAAATTGCGAAGTGCACGATTGCCAATGGTACGGAGTCAAACAGATAAATCGCATTTTAGCGAATAAGGGGAGTTGAGGATAGAGGTTTGGGGCACCTTAAAGGATAAAGGTTTGGGGCTCTTTCTTACTTCAAGTACTTCTTATTTCTTCAATAAAACTGATTTTGAGCAATACCTTTTTGAATCATTTTTGAGTCCATTCCAGAGCAAAAGACAGTTTCAGAAGTGCTAAAAACGTAGTATTTCTCGTATTCTGCATTTTGGTCAACACGCCAATCTTCCCCTGGCTCTACTCTACTTGACAACTCGATTGATTATGTATTATTAATTTTGTAGTAGAAAATATGTATTTGCTAGTACAAAATTAATGATACAATAAAGTAACAAATGAAAACGAGGATTAAAGGCAAACTCAATGGGGGGTGTAAAGTTATGCCAATCGCAAAAGACTAGATTAACGTTGACTCCATCCATCTAGACCCAACCGTTTCAGAGATATTCTACTTCAATCACGACGTCGGGGCCTCTAATGTTACATATTTTAATAATTTTTGTTGGCAAATCTGACATTGGTAGCCTTTGCGTCGTTACCGACGCCATCGCAGTTCTAACCTCAAGCAACACCGCTATTAGGCTACTACATTGGATCGTTTCGCTGCGTACTAATCAGTTTGATCTTGTCAGCAGAATAGATTCGAGATAGAAACAGGCCCGGCGCCACGGGGTAGCATTTCGGGGCCGTGCCCCCCATATCACTTCTTGTGCCCTCCCAAGCAAGAAATGTGCCCCCAAGCAAGGATTGTGGCCCAAAAGAAAGTAACGGGTCTAGTGTCACTAGAGTGCATTTCGGGGCTTATGCCCCCCAAAATACTCCCAAGCGTGAGTAAAGTCTCGTTCCAGGACGAAAAACACTGGTGAACGCAAGACGAAGCCTAAGATTTCGGGCCGAAACCTTTTTTTTGGTCTTCACCCTTTAATTTGTGAATAAGAACAGAGATCCATACCATAAGATTCTATTGCGCCCAGCCACGCTATAAACGTGCCCCCAAGCGGTAATTGTGCCCCGAAAGAAGGCAAATTGCCCGTATCCACGGGGCGCAGAGTTGTAAACGGGTCGACTAGTTCAGGCCCGAACCCGAAAACTAATTTGAAGCCCAAAACATGCCCGAAAAAACCCGAAAGTTGAGTTAGGTTTGAAAAATTTAGCAATGATGCCAAGTTATTTTGATTATACGAGTGCACCTAAGGCAAAAAGCACGTCTAAGGCCCGAATTAAGCCCGAAATTTTTGTCAACTTTAGGCCCGAAACCGAACCGAAAAGCCCGGCCCGACTTACAAATCCGACGGGGCGTAATTGGGATGAAAACCTTTTTTTGGGTTTTCTGAGAGGAATTCATCTGAGCCCCCCTAAGATATTTTTTCTGCCCCCTCACTCACGCTACTTTGGCGCCGGGCTTGGGTAGACAAATGAGTGAACTGTTCGGTAGCCTAGGTAACAAACGTCTAAGAACAAGCAAAATTAAGGCTAGTAGAGTTATTAGAGTAGTAGGCAATTGTATGCAGCTTAGACGGAAAAGTTTATTTTAGGGTCACAAAATACTGTAAGAAAATACAATAGGCTTACTCAAGTACTGGTTGTCTTATAATCAGTTATGAGTTTGTACTTTGTAGCCTATAGTAATGAAAACCTTATCCCTAGGCTGGGCTATGATTTAGACTGAAATTTATCTGACAGCTTGATTTTTAATCGTTTTGCGTGCTTCTGACCTAAAGGCTACCGGCGCGGAAGCCTAAGGAAGAGCCACCAGAACGGCTTGTTTTTAAGTGGTCGCCGTTCTGATGGCTCTTCCCTAGGCTTCCGCACTGGTAGCCTATAGGCCAGAAACACGCAAAACGATTAAACATTAAAACTCTGGCTAGCAAACGTCAAGAAACATCAAAATCGACTTATTATTAAAATCATAGAACAAGCAAGTGGTTGGGTTTAAATTGCTAAAACTAAGCATGCCAGAAGACGTCTTCTCTAGCTCAAGTGGTAGAGCAGTGGACCGGTAATCCAAAGGCTGCAGGTTCGAGTCCTGTGGGAAGACAACTTTTTCGCATTGCTTGTTTTTAAGTAGTCGCCATTCTGGTGGCTCTTCCCTAGGCTTCTGCGCTGGTAGCCTTTATGTCAGAAGCACGCAAAACGATTAAACATTAAAACTTTGGCCAGCAAACGTCCAAAAACATCATAATTGACTTATTATTAAAATCATAGAGCTTGATTTTTACTGATATCGCTAGGTTATTAAACAGTCTACTCTTTTATCAGCTCGAATCTGTTGTGCTAGCAACATCAAAGTGATTAGTGTGCAGTGAAACGACTTAATGTTTTAGACTAATAGCGGCGTTACTTTAGGTTAGAGCTAGGAAGGCGTCGCTCACGACGCTAAGGCAAAGTCAAATCACTTTAATTAACATACAAGTTGAGCGAATCAAATTATTGACTTTCAAAATGGCGAAAGTGCAAATTTGCGTGATATCCTACGTTTATCATCCGAGGTGAAGTCCTCGAGGACGTCCTCGCGGACACACTTTGAAGTTCTTGGCCTTGGCCTCGAAGCCTCAAGTCCTCGAAAATTGCCCTGTCCTCAGCTTGAGCGCATAGGCGTAGCCAGGGGGGGGGGGGCCAGGGGACCCGCCCCCCCCCAATTAAAATACCACCTATGACAAAAATTACGACAACGTAGGCTAGCGCTGTTTAGTTGAAGTTTTTTTTTTCAGCAATTACGTACATAAGAGTAATTACAAATAACATTAATGACGATGAGGGAGCCCCGGGGCCCGCAACTAACAACCAGGGGGCCCCAAACTAACGACTATGGGGCCCAAACCAACAACTAGGGGGCCCCGGGGCACCTAACAAGAGCCCCAGCGAACACCAGGAGCCTTGAGGCCCCTAACTAACAGCCAGGGGGCCCCATGGCTCTTAACTAATAACCAGGGGGCCCCTAACTGACAACCAGGGACCCCGGGGCCTATAACTAACAACCAGGGGGCCCCAGGGTCCTTAACTAATAACCAGGGGACCTAACCGACAACCAGGGGCCTCGGGGCCCCTAACTGACAACCAGAGGGCCACTAAATAACGACCAGGGGCCCCTAACTAACAACCAGGGGACTCCGGGGCCCCTAACCGACAACCAGGGGACCCCAGAGCCCCTAACTGACAACCAGGGGGCTGGGGCCCCTAACCGACAAACAGGGGGCCTCAGGGCCCCTAACTGACAACCAGAGGCCCCGGGGCCTCTAACCAACAACCAGGGGATCTCAGGGGCCCCTAACTGACAACCAGGGGCCCCGCAGACTCTAACCAACAACAAGGGGGCCCTTAACTGACAACCAGGGGGCACCGGAGACCTTGACTGACAACCAGGGGGCCCCCAACTGACAACCAGGGGGCCTTGGGGCCCCTAACTGAGAACCAGGGGGATCCAGGGTCCTTAAATAACGACCAGAGGGCCCCAGGGCTTCTAACTGACAACCAGGGGTACCCGGGGCCTCTAACTGACAACCAAGGAGCCCCAGAGCCCCTGACTGCCGACTAAGGGTCCTGGGCCAGGAGCCCCTTAATTCAAATTTTTAATAATTTATAAGGAAAACCTGTAAGAAATTTAAGAGTTTTTCCTAAAAGTTGCAACCCCAGGCCTTCGTTTAACGTTATTATGAACTTAATGTTATAACACAGGCGGTAAAGCAAACCCCCCAATTGAAATACTACCAATGCTAAATGTAATGAGAGCATAGCCAATACGTTGTCCTTGTCCGGAATTGCAGTTTCTCTAATCTAGGATTTAGACGTACAAAAGTAAGTAATAATAATACGACCACGTGTCCACGTCATAATAATGTCATGCAATTCTAGTACGTTTCAAAAAACTGTCAAGTGACTTGACTCAAGTCCTCCACGTTTTGGAAAAAAAGTTATTTTAAGTTTGCTTTAAATGTTTTTTTATGAGAAAACTTAAGGGCGCGATCTTATCTTAAAATCATAGACGAAGCCAGGGGGGTGGCCCAGGGGTAAAAAAAAGCTATTTTAATCCCATTTTTACAAACATTTTTAACAAACATTTAACAAACATTTTTCCAAAACAAACATTTTTTTCAAAAACTTTCCAAAACAATTTTTTCATTTTTCAAAACAATTTTTTTCCAAAACAAATATTTTTTTCCAAATTTTACAAAAATCGCCCAGCGGCTGGGGGCTTTGCCCCCACATCCCCATAGCCACCGGCGGCTGGGGGCTCCGCCCTCAGACCCCCGTCTGTGACACGTTTGAGTTCACTAGCTTTCTCAACACGTCTCCTAAGTTAGACATTTTCGCTTTTTAAACTGTTAGTTTTCGCCCTCTCCATTTACCAAAATCCTGGTTAAGTGGCAACAGACCACGACTTCAGATCTTCCATTCTGCCATATCTTTGCCCTACAAAAAGTTCCTTTTTTGAAAATTTCTGATGACGTCATTGCATGTAATTTGTGGTTTGGGCCCCCCCCAATCAAAAATCCTGGCTACGCCTATGGCTCGAAGACAGCACTATTTTGTGAATGGTTAATATTTTGTAGATCGGCCGAAAAAATTTTTTCTACCCCGTTTTTTTTTTTGAGATCGTCAGAAAAATCTTTTGAAGACCATTTTTTCTTTTGGAGAACACTTGGGTTCGTGTCCTTAGTCCTTGGCCTTGGCCTCGAGCATTCCTGTCCTGTGCCTCGAGAGTGTCTGTTCTAGGAAGGGCTGCCCTTGGTCTCGGAATTTTTTTTTGTGTCCTTGGCTTTGGCCTCGAGCCTTGTGTCCTCGACTCCACCTCTGTTTATCATGCAAAATCACGGCAAAAATTTTTGGAAATAATATGTAACTTAATACTTGCATAAACTGAAAAATACTTGATGCTTTTTCAAAATTTAAACTGATTTCCAAAATTAACGATGTTTTCTGTTGAAACATCCCAGTTTAATCGGAAATTTTAATGAATTAGCTAAAAATGTGGACCACGAAAACGGCAAAAATTACTTATAACTCGGGACTTTTTTCTATTTTTCTGTGTTTAACACGCCAAATCAATGCAAAAAGGTTTGATGTGGCTTTTAAAAAGCTTGTATGCGTAGCTTGCCGGAAGATAGCTTGAACGCACCCTTTTTTAAATTGATTCCGCCTGAGCCGCACACTCGATTTTACCAATTAGAGGTTCGTGGAAAGCGCCTGCTACTAAAATGGTTGACTCAGGTTCGATTCGGGTCGGATCAAATCAAACCAGGGTTGTAAGTCCGGCTGGGCTTTTCGGGTCGGATTCGGGCTTAATTCGGGCCTGAGACGTACTTTTTGTCTTCAGTGCACAAAAATATAATCAAAATAACTCGGCGACATTGCTAAATTTTTCAGACCTAACTTAACTTTCGTTTTTTTTTCGGGCATGATTTGGGCTTCAATTTAGTTTTCGGGTTGGGGCCTGGCTTAGGCTTATATTTTCGGGTTCGGGCTGAGTTCGGACCTGAACTAGTCGGCCCGTTTACAACTCTGAATCAAACATTATCAGTGCCGTCACCAGAGCAAACAAAGTGAGGGGGCACTTGCCGAAAGTGGAATGGGGACACCAAAATAGACTGAACTTATGCATACAAAAAGGTGCAGCTATCAATTTTCAAAACAGTTTTTGCCCAATCCTCACTTATATGGCCATGAATCTTGGGTAATGACCAAAAGACTGCGTTCGCAAAGCGCAAGCGTCCAAAATGAGGGTTTTACGAAGAATCGAAGGAGTTACACAATTTAACAAGATACTTAGCTCTGAGATTTAAAAATCTCTAAACATCGAGCCCCTCTTTCTCTGAATAGAAAGATGTCAGCTTAGATGATTTGGCCATGTAACAGAATGCCTCAGGAAAGACTTCCCAAACAAGCTTTACTTGCCAAAGCAAACGGGAAAAGATCAGTTAGAGAGAGAGAGAAAAATAACATCGGTGATATAATAAAGATTGGTAAAATAGAGTTGTAAACGGGCCGTCTAGTTCAAGCCTGAACCCCGGAAATGTAAGCCCGAACCCAGCCCGATAGCTAACTAGTTAAGTTGGTCATGCAGCACAGCTGGATAACGCTGCTTCGAGCCTTTTGGTCTCATCAGCAGCCCTCAGCACATCTAAGCCAAAAGTATTCCCCATCCACCTCTCGGCCAAACTGCACAAACCCTAAATTAGGTCTACCAAACGTATACTGTTAATTGCTCCTTTCCTTAGTTATTCTGCTGTAACAAAATAAAACTACTCATTAATAAATTGTGATACTATAATACTAATTCTGTGTACTAATAGTTATTTTGATGTTTACAATGAAGTTTTAGTTTAGTGTTCAAATCAATCTAATTCAGTGTTGCAAAGTTATTTTAATTTAGCAACTACAAACACAAGATACGTAGGCCTATCAGGTCCTAATTAAGCCAGAAATTTTGCCAATCTCAAGCCCAAACCCGACCAGAGAACCCCGGCTTGACTTATACTTGTTACAACTCTGCCACAGTATAAATATCATGCAGTAGGTTCACTCAATTGTGACGCGTGTCAGCATTTTTTGAGAGCCAAGCAAACTTTTGGAGTCAAATGGACGTCATAATAGTGACATCCTGAGCGGATTCGAATAATGCCAAATGATAGCAATTGTTCTGAAATTTTATGAATTTAGTCTCCACCTTACGAAATTAAGTCCTTCGCCTTTCTTTATGAAATTTTATGAATTTTGTCTCCACCTTACGAAATTAAGTCCTTCCCCTTTTTTTATGGCCCTAAATGTTGAAGGGCACCATTTTTCACAGATGTCATACTCCTGACGTAACTTGACGTAGCTTTCGTTGTGCTTTTAGGATCGAAACAAATTTGGTACCAATAAATCCGTTTAAGCTCGGGCTTTGATTCGCTCCATTTGTTACGTCATTTGTGTATGACGTCACAACGTTATAAGCGTAAGTATAACCTAAAATTGGAAGTTTTCGTTCTTTCGGTAACTTTAGTTATGGGGGGTTTTGTTCGAGGTTGACACCCAACAGTTTTGTTTTGCCCGAAACTTGCTCTGTATTGTCAACTAGCTTTCCTGCAATTTTCGTTTTAATTGCTGAAGAATGTATGATAATATTTTTGGTTGTTTGCATGACATGATCAAGCTATAACGATAAAAGCAGCAGTAAATAGCCTTTGTGCTTTAACTGAAACCACTTAATTGTTACGTCATTGTCATTGTCAGCGGCTTGACTGATGTTTTTTTGGTTTGAAACAGCATTTTTTGGTTCGAAATAGTATTTCAGCTGCATAGAAATAACTCTATAATTTTAACCATTTTATTTGTCAAGTTTGAAGATTCCACGTTTCCACCGCTTGTATTTCGTTGTTACGTGTACCAGTTGTTGTTGTTGTTCTCATGTTCTGTTAAATTGAAAGAATATTATTAAAACCAACTTAGGGCAAAAATGCATCTCCTTATCGCAGAGTATAATTTCAACCTGGCTGTACCAAATTCACTAAAACCTGTTCACACACACAGTTGCGATATAACCGCAGTGCTTCGTAATAATTTAATTTTTTTGAATGACTTCCGGCATTTGGCAATTTAGTTCTTGCAAATGCCTCTAAAACTTTGCGAAGGTGGTACAGGTGACACGAAGCTCATTTTTGCCAAAGGAAGTTCATTTTTGCTCAAAATTAAAAAGAAAAAAATTACGAACATTCCAGCTTCAGCATAAAAAAAATAATGAAGAACACAAGCAATATTTATTAACAATATTTATCAACTAGAAGTATTAAAATTTGCAAGTAAATTTAAGATGAAAACCTTGCCTAAATGTTTTAAACATTATTTTTAATTGGCTTATCTACTCAATTGGCTTCAAGTCCATATCTACTCGACAAGATTTGCTGCTAATGAAAATTGGTCTCTACCTCGATTTAAAAAAACTTATACTCAACGTTCAATTAAATATAAAGGCACTGAATTGTGGAATGCGCTTCCTACAGACTTAGGAGATTAAAATTGGAATGCGCTTCCTACAGACCTTAAAAGTTACACTATCTTTTTTAATCGACTGAAGCAGTTTTTACAATGTAACCAATTGTAGTCTTTTCTCATTATTCTTAATTGGTTTTACAAAACTTGCAGATATTGTAGCTCTTCCAAATTTAATCCTGTCAGTGAACAAAAGGATTATTATCTGTAACCGCAAGAATTTTTTTTATTTTTGTGTTTCTGTAATGTGCAATTTTAATTTTTCTGTTTGTAGTTGGTGAGAGGTTGCAGACTCGGCGACCGCGCCAGATACTTTGGTACCTGGACATCAAGGTCTTTCGCAGCCTCTCACCAGAAAGGGAATATATCGTTTGATGTTCTTTGATGACAGTACTTTTCTGTTTGTTCGTTGCTTCCGTTTTAAACAAAAATAAACTATACTATTACTACACAGGCTGGTACAGCGGATTTGTAAACTAACAGCAGACTTTTTTTAAACTTTTTCTATATTGCTATTTTTGATTTGTCAACATGAAGTCGCAAATTTTTGATACCAAAAAAAATACAATTTTCAACTAAGCAAGAATAAATTTATGTTACTTTATTCGCCAACAAAATTGAGAAATAATGAGGCTCAAAACTGGTGAAAATTTAGGAACAGCCAGCTTCAACTTAAAAGCATTGACGTAACACTTAAATGGCTAACCGAAAAGTTTGACGTCCTAACCGAAAAGGACGTCAAACTTTTCGGTTATGATTTCCGTGGTCACACAAGGGGAACCCTTGTAGTAGGGATAGCCTATGGCTATCCTTACTACAAGGGTTCAGTGATTTTTTTACTTCTTTTTTTTTTAAGTACCACAAGTGAAAAATCGTTTATTCCCTAAAAAGCCTCTGCCGCTGTGTAAGCCCTTAAGGTTTGTCCAGTTCGGCCAAGAGTCTTGTCCCAAAAAAAAAACAGCTGGGGAATAACTTTGTTAGAGAAGCTGAGGGCTGCCGATGAGAGCTAAAAGTTCGAAACAGCGCTGTCCAGCTCTGAACTTAAAAGGCTACTTAAATGCTGCTTTTATGGTTATAGCTTGATCATGTCATGCAAACAACCAAAAATATTATCGTACATTCTTCAGCAATTAAAACGAAAATTGCAGGAAAGCTAGTTGACAATACAGAGCAAGTTTCGGGCAAAACAAAACTGTTGGGTGTCAACCTCGAACAAAACCCCCCATAACTAAAGTTACCGAAAGAACGAAAACTTCCAATTTTAGGTTATACTTACGCTTATAACGTTGTGACGTCATACACAAATGACGTAACAAATGGAGCGAATCAAAGCCCGAGCTTAAACGGATTTATTGGTACCAAATTTGTTTCGATCCTAAAAGCACAACGAAAGCTACGTCAAGTTACGTCAGGAGTATGACATCTGTGAAAAATGGTGCCCTTCAACATTTAGGGACATAAAGAAAGGGGAAGGACTTAATTTCGTAAGGTGAAGACCAAATTCATAAAATTTCAGAACAATTGCTATCATTTGACATAATTCGAATCCGCTCAGGACGTCACTATTATGACGTCCATTTGACTCCAAAAGTTTGCTTGGCTCTCAAAAAATGCGGACACACGTCACAATGGTTTTTGCTTGGAGTGAACCTACTGTATGATATTTATTCTGTGACTCTGTGTAGCATTGTGACATCACAAACCTTCTTGCGACTCCCCCTCCAAGGATCTCCTCCTCCTGTTTCTCTTTTTCCTCCTTTAGCGTAATCCTCTTTTCCCACTCACTGATGGCGTGCCGGCTTGTCACCACCGACTCCTCCAACACGTCAGTGCTGCGGCCTGTCGGGACGTCTGCCTGCGAGAAGTGCGAGAAAGGACCTGATTATTACAATATTTTTTACCATAATTTCTGGCTCGATTCTAAGCTCGTACTGTATTTGAAAAAGTAGAAAAGGAGAGAAAAATTAAAGACACAAAAAAGAAAAAAGCAATTGCAAACCAGAACCAAGAGGAGGCCAGAATAGAAGAGAAGCTCACGGGATACACAATAACCGTTTTCAACCTCTTTTTTTATATCACCGCTTTTCAATTTGGTATCGATTTACTCCTTTTTTTTTGGTTTCTTTTTTTTCTCGTCAAAAAACTTTAAAAAATTGAGAAGAAAGAAGTATAAAGGATAAGCAGAGGTGTAAAGTAACGAAAGTAGCTCTATTTAAGTAGCCTACTCAAGTAGAATTAGTAGGTAACGAGCACTTTTAAAGTAATTATATTTATGGCTACTTTTTACTTTCACTTGCTTACTTTAGCGTGAAGTAACCTTGTTTAAGTACCATTTTGATTCAGAAGAGTAAAAAGTACCGGTACTGTAGTTTTAAATTTGGACCACAAATTCGTCGGAACAGTTGAGTTTTCTACCAGCATTATTGTTCAATTAAGTTAAGCAAAGATTTAATGAAATGATTCCAAATAAATTCTGCGTGACATAATTTTTAAATCTCAAATTTTTGCTGTTGTTCTTTCTGATTTGAATATAATAACAAAAACTTGCATCAATTAATAATTCATGACTTCTTGAGAGAGTGAGGGGTTAGAAGACCCAACATTATGTGGCAGTGAAGTGAAAGTAGTCGACTAGTTGTCATACACTACAGTTCGTCGATTGAATATTTTGTTTATGCTGCTAAAATACTTTCAAAAATACTTCTACTTGTAACTTGAATGCTTTTAAAACGACTGCTGTATTACTTCTACTCAAGTACATTTTTTGGTCAATACTTTGTACTTTACTTAAAGTAACTATTTGTTGAAGTAGAGCAAAACTTTTACTTGATTACACTTTTCAAGTACCGGTACTTGTTACACCACTGAGGATAAGTAATATACTGTAGTTTGCAGTAGCATACTCTTTTCAATACAGAAAAGTAGCCATAGCAAAGTACTAAACCAGCTCGGCTTTTTGTAGATCCATCAGCCTCGTAACCAGAAATTTCAAAGGGATGCTAACTTAGAAACCTAGAGCGAAGCCTCCAACGCCTACAAAAGTTTTACATTTTTTGCAAAAGTAACAATTTTAAGCTATTTTTGTTCAAATTATTACCTGGACAACCTTACGTAGCCTACTCTGCTTAAAAGATGCTTCAACTGGCTATAACAGCCATGAAACGTGAAGTGGAAACTTTCTGTCGATAAACTATCACAGTCCTATATATTATTCCGGTAGAACGTAAAATTTTATAATTTTGAAAAACTCGCTAGTTTCAATCAAAAAAGAAAGAAATGTAGGCCCAACAAAGTTGTATTTGAAAACTATCATATTAAACTGTAACGAGATTTCTCCTACACCTTTTGATTATAGGTGTATAATATTGACTAACTGCTGTTGGTTAAGCATTATGCAACAACGATGAAATTCGATCGTTATTTTCGGTCAACTTTTTTCAAAGTTTTATGCGTTGTGACTTGTATCCTTTTAGACAGGTATAGCCACTCCCCATATCTTTTAAATATTGTTTAAACAGCATTGAAGACGATCACGCCAAAGGTAGATGCAGGCTAGCGCTTTGATTGACATGTCAGTAAGGAATGGGGGTGGCTTTGTTGATCAAACATGCAGTTCCCAACAGGCGCAAGCCCCGTCCCAAGTAGCTAATTCAACTGATGGTTTGGAATTTGCGAAAATAAAAATCAATGAGCCACACTGCTCATTAAAACATTGAAATAATAGATTTGGAGAAAACATGCTACTGTACCAGCGCTGTAAGCTTAAGTTTATCAGAAAGTTCCATACAAGTATATCAATTTACGGTGAAATGCGAAGACAACAGAGAAGGTTGTTCTACGAGCTGTGATGAATGGGAAATACGTTTACACAGATCAGCTTTCATTTAATGATCAGCTACAAAGCGCTACCTTTCAGCGAGGATCAAGCAAAACAAACTGAAATGTTTATCAAACGAACTTTTAAAAAATAAATTAATACCTATTTTACAAGAGCATTTTGTGCTTTTCGTTATAGGGTAGTGTATGTTGGCGTACTTTTTTGGCAATGACTCAAGGAATGTGAAAATGCCGCATGAAACAAAAGAGCAAAACTAAGGGCCATTTATCATTGCCAAACTGGGTTTAATTCAAGTGAACTTACTCCCCAACTTGAAAATTATTCGTCATATGCTGAATCCAGACAAAACTAAATACCGCACTTTCAAACTGCTTACAAGTTTTAATCTGTTGTGACAATAAACCTTTTGTGATAGGCTAAATCCTAATTCATGACAGACGTGTAGTGCAGCTCATGCAGTGGTCAATTACTTTTATAACTTCGCAATATATAAATAGTTTAAGTCAAAGACTTGGGAGTTTGAGTCTCCAATCATCATCCGCTAAAGCTGCCTGCAGACAAAATTGAACTCATATTACAGGGCGGTCAACGTTTTTAGGGCGCTTCTATTGACCTCTGTAATGGTAACAGGAAGGTTTCAAAAGTCAAATCTAAGCGGTAGTTTTTTATCAATGTTTTTTGCGGTGCAAGGTGCAAAACAAGAATTTAAAAATGATTGTCCACCATTATCTCGCTTGCATTTGCATTGCATAGAGACGCAAGTGCGTAGCTGGTAGGAGCTCAACTTACCCCATTTCTATTTCCTGCTTATGACTAAGTTTTTTGGTGTTTACAGGACATAAAATTAATGAGTAAACGAAAAGTTTTGTCCAACAAACGCCAAAAACTTTATCTAAAAGGGTACGCAGGGAAACGTTAAAGATTGCAGTTCCTTTGCTGTTTTCTAAACAAAACAACTAGGAAAACAGTTGCTGTAATCGCCATTAAAATAAAATCTGTACCTGCTGCTCTTGCACTTGGAGGCTCCGCACTTCTTTGGTCGGCGATTTCTCGCTCTCGATCCTGCGCCTCCTTCTCTCCTCATACCTAAGCAACGATTCGATTGAATTACTGATCTGAAGAGTTCGTCGCTTCTCCATAGCCTTACAACGCTGGCTTGTGATCACTTGATTGAACAGACCCTATTGAGACTAAACTATCTGCATTTATTTGAAGACAAAGTTAGATGAAAGACACGTTCAGTAGAGGTCGCGTTTAAGTCAAGTATTTTAGGTCGCATTTAAGTCAAGTTTTTCTCGCGATATCGAATGGTTCAGCGGAAAGGTGTCGGACACCAAACTCGGGGGTTCGATTCTCAATACCATCGCAATTCTGTATGTGCGTGTAATAACTCGAGTCGAAAAAAAATTTTCTGTTTGTCTTATTTTTGAAACATGACGTAAAAAAATTATTTCAAATTAACAAACTCGAAAATATCGAACTTCACACACCTGTTGCAGTAATGTAAGCGCAGATAAAGAAAACAAAAAACTATTCTAGTTCTTAATAGTGCGGCTTCAGCTAATTCTCGTTTTCCCAAAGGAAAGCACTTAAGAAAGTTGTCAAAATGGAAATCATGTGCATATAATTGCAATGCAACTCACATGTGACAGAAACGTTTCATTCATGATGACTGAATGAAGCACACGTAAAACATGTTGTTAAATCTTATGAACAAACAAATCAAAGGGATTGCTCAATGTTTTGTTTTTTTTGGTTGCGAAATTGGTGTTTGCGCGTTAGGTTAAAAAAATTTTGGTTGCTGATTTTGCGCTTTACAATAATAAAACCTTGGTTGCGGAATTTACGCTTTGCGATGTTTTTTTGAACCGCCCAGCTGATTTATCAATGTTCAATCTAAAAGCTCTCTTAAGGCGCCACGTCGAGCGAGAGTATGAAAGAGTTTGCTGTGACGCTCGGGCTTAAAAATTGTACACCACTCTTCGATTACTATATTGCTATAGGAATAAGAAGATCAATTGACATCATGTATTACGCAATATTCAGAAGAATACCATTGTCGTAAGTATCTATCTATGTGCTGTAACAGTTCAGACTTCAGACATCGTAGCGCTTACGATGTGTTGCATATTATCACCTCTTTATAACGTAAACTAAATCAGTCAGGTCACAAAATTTCTTTTTAACTTTAAGGCTATTAGCAATTTACATTTTTACGTTTACATAAACTAAAATTTCAATTTACATGAGATCATGAACTTAATTTGAACCTTAATGGGTGTGAAGATTTATGGTGAAATTTATGTCTCGATAATAGTACAGAAACAAAGATAATAATAGGAGCCGTCTACCGGCATCCCAGTGCTAGCACCACGAATTCAAAAAATTTCTCCCAAACCCTGAACAAGATAACCATGCGAAACGACGTATTTTATTTGTTCGGGGACCTGAACATTGATATTTCCCCCACAAAAGTAACTCCGGCTTTACCAACTTATATTGATTCTTAAAACAGTTTCAGTTCTGTTCCTATTGTCACCAGGGCCTCAGAGAGAAAAATTTCCAGGGGGTACGAAGGTCGATACCGGGTCCCCAAATCTTATTGAGCCCCCAAGCCTTATCGAGACCCATGCCGTTAAATCATTTTTGTCCGCTAGGTGTAGATCTTCATTTAAAAACGAGGGGATAACGATATTCGCATACAGTTAGGACCTATCAAAAACACAACTAGACATAAAATTGGTTTAAATTTAGCTAGGAGGTCTGGGGGAGCGCTGTGAGCTCCCCCAGCGGGGTCCGGTCCGGGGTCCAGGGTCCCGGAAGCTATAGCACTTTTTATGTTTCTCGAGGGTAAAATACAGCATTTGATCAACATCCCAGCTCTAAACTTGCTTAAATTGACAAGCAGAAAGCGTGATATACATGAAAGAAAGTATGTGAACTGGGGGATTATGACATTGACACAACATTATACAATATAATGACTTTAATACTACAAATCCAAATATTTTACTGATAAAAGTTTTAAGAAGTCATCTGCAATCATAGATTTTACAAACCCAAATACCTATTAAACTCATACAGATAGAGTGAGTAACTTAATGATAATAGTATAGTATGTCAACTTTAACTCCGCTCTCTGAGATTGAAATACTTTTGGATCTCTGAAAATGTGGGCCCTCGTACATTGTTATATCGTAGAATTAGGGCTCTCAAGTCAGAGAAATGTAACAAAAGGTTAATTTCAATGCAAGTGTATGGCTTTTGATACATTTTCCTCTTTTTTAATCAAATCGGCCACTATTGGATGCCCTGAGGCTGTGAAGTAAAAATAGCGACCAATTACCAGTACTGAATAGGCTAACTGATATTTTTGTAGTAGGCAAGTTTGATTACGGTGTTATAGTGCGATACCAAAACTTAACGCGGAAACCTGAACTCTTCCGGGCTCCTTGAGCCCGGGCCCGGGTACGATGTACCCCCTGAACCCCCCTCTTGCAGGCCCTGATTGTCACTATTCCTACCCGGGTAACTGATACCACTTCAACCATTGTTGACCATACAGTATCATAACTAATGCCACATCTCATGTTATAAAACCTGGTGTGATTCGCCACGATAAAAAACTTTCTTACCATTACGTTATATTTTGTAGCACATTTGGCTACTCTATTTCCCCCTTAAAAGAAAACTATCACACCTTTAGAGATAAATCTAACTTCAACGTCGAAAACCACTGCGATGAAATGTATAAGAGTGTCAATAAATTTTTTGCTGATCTGGACGATTTAACTGAAACTAATTATAACACTTCGCTTGATTATTTTATATCGTTTATTTTAAAAGTGATTGAAATCATGCCCCACTAGAAAAGCTTTCTCGAAAGCAAAAAAAAATTAACAAAACAAGCAGTGGATTACAAAAGGCATCTACGCTTCTGTTTGTCATAAAAAAGAATGTACAGATCTCATTACATCTGTGGTGATGAGGCTATGAAAAAGATATGTAAAATATATTCCAATACACTAACTGAAATTAAGGCAACTGCAAAAAGCTACATTATGAGAATGAGCTTAAAAAAACATGCGAGTAACCCTAGAAAGACATGGGAATTACTTCGAACTTAGCTTCCAGGTAAAAACTCTATCCGAATGTGTGAATTTATACGGTAATAAAATATCCAAATGTGTAAATTTAAATGGTAATAAAATTTTCAAACGTCGAAAAAAAAATGGCAAAAAACTTTGATTCAACCGATAATGAAAGAGTGAATGAGGTGCTAAATATGATAAATTTCCTGAATTTGAAAAAACCCTTGGGTCATGATAATTTATTGTCTTATTCTTAGAGTAGCTTCCACGATTCTAGCTCCTGCATTGTGTTATTTTATTGACAAAACTTTTTGATTAGGTATATTTCCGCTAAGTTGTAAAACAGCTACAATAGTTCCACTTATTAAGTCAGATAATACTCAAAATTTTACCAACTATCGGCCTATATCCATCTTAACTTGTTTTGCTTAAATCTGTGAAAAATTGATCTTTAGTCGTTTAACTACGTTTTTTCGAAAGCACTCTGTACTGACAAAAACACAATGCGGATTTCAAAATGATAAGTCTACTAGCCATGCGATATTGGATATATTAACTGCTGCTTATGACAACGTCAACAATGATCTATATACAGGCTTAATTCTACTAGATTTTAAAAAGACATTTAATACAGTCTATCATTCTTTGCTTTTACACAAACTCGAACATTGTGGTATTCGAGGTACAGCGCACAAACTAACAAATTCATTTTTATTCAATAGATATCAATATGTCGCTCATCAAAACTTTCCTTCCAAACTAACAATAAATCATTTTGGCGTCCCGCAAGGAAATACTCTGGGCCCGATTTTAGTTTTGATTTATGTAAACGATTTACCAAATGCATTAAGCTCGACCCCTCGTCTGTTTGCTGACGAAACATGCTGGGTAATCCACGCAACTAATCCAATTATTCTACACGAAAAAATGAATCTTGAATTAGAGAAAGTTTATGAGTGGACTAAAGCAAATAAAATTACTGTTAATTCCGAAAAATCACATGTTTTAATAAAACCACCTAAAAGTACCCATCAAATTCCAAGCCTTAAAGTATATATGTTTTAAACTCCATTAAAACTTAAAGATCCTGTAAAGTACTTACGTGCCACGATCGACTCGAGACGAAATTTTGATGACCATTTTAATTTACTTTGTGGTAAAATTTCACGATATATTGAAGTCTTGACCAAACTACGACATATTTTACCTTTAAAAGCTTTACAAAATTTGTATTACTCTTTAATTCACCCTCATCTCCTGTATGGAATCATCATTTGGGGAGACACTTATAAAACCTACTTGAAAAGGCTAACTACACTCCAACATCGAGCAGTTAAAATATCTGTGGGAGCTCATTGGCAAGACAATACTGCGAATTACAATATGCAACTGCAAGTTCTTAAGTTACACGAATTATATACCTGTGAGGTTGCTAAATTTATGTACAAGTACAAGCGTAAAAATTTGCCCCTCCCCCAGCTTCCCCTTTTTTACCTCAGTCGCATCGGTACACACACGATCAACACGTTTGGCGTCATCCTAACATAGTTTGTACCTGCCCAGATATAAAGCACTTAAATTACTGAGAAATGTTAAATTCCAAGGTGTTAAAATTCGGAACACGGTACCTCCAGAAATAAAAAAAATTCCTCTTCAATCGATTCAAAAACAATATAAGAAGCATTTGCTGTCAAATTATACTTGTATTTTGGGGTTAAATTTTCTAAATGATTTGGCTAAAAGAAGCTGAAGCCCCCTTTGCCCTTCCCCCTGGTCGCGCAACTGAGTTGCAACCTAAAAAAAATCTTGAGTCTGCTCTAAAAGAACAAAAACAGCGGGTCTTAAAAAAAATGTTTTTACGTATTGTTTCAGGTCATAATCACTAACGAAGTACCGATACCGGTAACGATTCTAAACGCTTACATCCCTATTCTTCTACACATCCGTAAAGACGTGTTAATAAGACGAATTTCTGCGTCACATTTATGTACAGCAGTTGGTGGCCAGTAATTTCGCAAAGAATGGAAAAAAACTTTAAACGAGAATTATGTTTAAACGTTATTCTTTAAACGAGAATTATGCAGTGGCGTAAGCAGGATTTTTGAAAGGGGGGGGGGGCCAGGAAATTTGAGAATAATGAAGACCAAAAAAAAGGTCTTTGAGCTATCAATAACACTTCTTTTCTTTTACATTTGCAATATATTAAGGTTAAACCAACTTAAATTGAACATACAGTATTATCTAAAACATAAATAACATTATACTCAAAACTGATAACTGTAAGTACCGCTATATTAAAGTATCACATGCAATAGTTACAGTACGCTGCATTGCTATCTGAAAACTAAAACCACGCAACTCTTTGCAATGACTACAGAAAAAAATTGTTTTGAGAGAAAAGAGAATGCATGCAACGAAAACAGCGCGAGGCAATTTGCATATAAATCACGTCAGTCTTCACTCAGATTTAGCCCGTTTTTATGCCCAGATTTAGGTGAAGACCAAAAAAAGGTCTTTATCCAGATTCAGCCCGTTTTTCTGCCCAGATTTTCTGCCCAAATTGAAAAGGGTGGGGGGCATGACTCAATTATGCGCACTATTCTTAGGTATTTATGCATTACTGGCACCCCAAAGGGGGGAGCCATGGCACAATGGCCCCCCTTAAATACCCCCCCTTGAATTATGTTTAAACTTTAAACGACAATTATGCTTAAACGAATTAATAATGTACGCAGATGACATGACTTTAATCGTTCCAGGCAAATCTAGAGCTGATGTGGTAAACATCGCAAATGAACAATTGGTTTGCGTTTCTAGTTGGTCGACAAATAACAAACTCATTGTAAATACAGCCAAAATAAAATACATGATCTTTTTCCCTCAAAGCCGCAATACGAAAACTACCTGGGAACCTGATACCCATTTAAATTAGCAAATGTCGCAATTTCTGAAGTGGATAACTTTAAATTTCTTGGCGTTATTGTTTCAAAGAATCTTTCCTCATGCTTTGTGTTCAAAACAAACTCTGCGAATGCCTGGCACTAATCTCGTGACAATTTAACACGCTCATGTATGCTAAGTTTATTTTTCTCTTTTGCCTACAGCCACTTAAATTATTGTATATCAACATGGTGCACTACAAATTTTTGCCTATTAGATTCTTTACAACGATGCTGCAACATAATTTTGCGAATTAGATTTTTTCGTGGCTCTCGTTCAAATCGTGATGACATATACAAAAAGTTTGAAATTTTAAAAATATTGGATATTCATAAATTAAAAGTTGGCTTTTACACATTTTTCCATAATATGTTCCCGCAATGTTTCTCGGAATCATTTAAGTTGAACTTCGCAGTGCACCACCGTCAAACCAAAAAGGATAACGATATTCACGTCCCATTCACGATAAATGTAATCTGCCCCCAATTAATCCTTTTCAACGGTGCTAAAATCTGGAGTGATATCCCAGTTGATATTCGGTACCCTCACAATTTAACAATCTTTCGAAATAATTAAAGAAATATCTCATTAGCAAATAACGACGCCCTTCCACCAAAACCCTGAATGTTGCCCAGCCTAAGATCACGGTAGATTTGCTGTTTCCTTTTGTCTTCTTTGTTTGCTTTTTCTTTGTTTTGCCTTGTTTTCTGTTTGCACTTGCGTTTGTTTATGCTGATACATTTTTTCGATTATTATTTTCTTGTCGCAGTTCCCATGTTTCACGTCTATTTTTAAAGGTGGTTATGAGTCACCTGTTTGGACTTCCCGCGGGAACCGTGGTAAAGTGCATCAATGTTGAAATCCATGATTTATCTTTGTGTCATTTATTATATCAATTTGTTGCATTTTGATCTAAATAAACTAAATAATTTCTTTTTCCGTCATTGGAACGACCAACGCTCGCGTCGCGCGTTCCTTTGTTTTTACTCAGCCATTTTCAAACTAATGAATGTGAGATTTCAGACTTTTGCTTATAACTCGAGAATGATTTAGTCTACCTACCTTAAATTTCGACAGCAGTTTGAGATTATTGATTTGCATGTTTGTACCAAATTTTGAAGCAATAGGTCACGTGACTTTGGTTTTAGAACCCAAAAACCGCCCGGAAAGTTCGGCATAAAAAACGGTCTCATTCAAAAACGGCTTAAGTACGGCAAAAAATATTTCACACGGTTGTATGTCTTAAGATAACCTTTTATCCCAACCAACTCACTTTTGGCCGCGATGAGGTTTATTTCTTTTTTTTTTCTTTTTTTTCCTTTTTTCCTTTTTTTTTCCTTCTCTTTCTTTCTAATTCTAGTACGCTTTTCTTCTCCTAAACAACAACTCATCAAAATCTAACTTTTGGGTAAACTTGTTGAGCTGCAAACGCAATTTTTTCTCCCTAAACTTTTTGGTGCAACTCCCCGGGAACCCCCCCAAAATGGGGGCCCAAAAACTCAATTTTTTTAACGGCTCAAGCTAGGACACTAGTTTTTTTGGTATCAGCAGATACTTAACAGACAAATATTTTGACATAGTTCCAACGGTTAGATTTGGATAGAATGCTTTTTTTATTATGATCAGTCACTATGTTCTCAATTAAATATTATATATTGAAAATGTTTGAACTTCCAAACCCTTTTTTCCCAGAAGATTTTCTCATTAATTTCTTAACGGGAAAGCGAAAGTTGTTTTTTTTTGAGAATCTCATTGTTCAACATGCGTCAGTCGTTTACTGAGATTGCTTTTCAGCAAGCTCCCATCTAGTTGCCTGTTGTCTCGTCGTTACGTGATGGTCCAAAAACGTATTCTGAGTAAACCGAAACGGGGTACAAGCAGTAGTTAGGGGGGCGCGGCCCCCCTGGCTCCCCGGTAGCGACGGCCCTGGATAAAACGAAACATTCTGTTTATTGCAAGACGTTTCGACTTAAACCTAAGTCATTTCAAACATACCAATCCTATTTGAATGATATTGAAAATGTTTAAGTTTGAGTCGAAACGTGTTGTAATAAATGTTTCGCTTTATCTTGGCTCCGTTTTATTCGTTACATCATCCGTTTTTCTGCTCTAATAGTAAAATATTTTAACTGTCATCATCCATATTGTACTTTATATATCAGCAGTTTCTATTTTTACCAACAACATCGCTAACGTGCTGCAAATCTACTAAAAAATGTTCTACCAAACAGCTGCACTTTTCTTGTCTATTCACCTTCATGTTCAATAACGATGAATCTTAGAATCTACAACAACAAACTGATGACGCTGAGGAATTCAAATCTAAATGAACTAGTACAAAAATCCCGCGTGTGGTTAGCGCAAAGACGAGTGTGATTATGCGTACGTTATGAAACATTTTTGGCAACGACAAAATTCGGTTTTGTGATGGATTACGTAGACTTGCGTTATAAAATCAAGTTATTCGAAATTCTACGCTGTTGTTTACCGAAGTTCAACTGAAAACCAAATTTTTCTGATTAAAGCAGATTTAAAGAAACTGAAAAATTGCGGTTCAGGTACGCTCAATATCAATTTTGATGGCGGTTTATAAATCTTGGCATGCCGTTGAAAACTTGGAAAAATTTAGGAAACAAAAAAAGTCAATTTGCCGCCACTTTGCAAGTTTTAAAATGCTTACAATATATCAGACTTTCTGTTTTTTGTTTTTAGATAAAAAATTTTTTATCACCGAAACCACATATGTTTAAATTGTAATTGCATTTTATTCACCTCTACGAGACAGCGAAGGGACCTTTCGGTCTTCGAGGCAAGTGTCACCTGTCTACCGCTCACTGTGGAGGCTTCACACTATTCCTCCAATTACTAAATGTCAATCAGAAAAGCGGTGAATATTAATTTTATAGTCTTTGGCTTGACCCGATCGGGAATCGAAACCGAGTCCACTGTTTCAGTAGCAAACGCTCTATCCACTCAACCACTGAACGGTTGAGAGCCTAAACAAAAGGCTTTTGCGCCCGCAAACCCTAATGGCAGTAACTACTTTTACTATCTGTGATTTATTCCAAGCTAATCTTTATCTGAAGAGTCTAACGGCAAACAGCCAGTTGGAAAAGTCACTATTGTATTTAATATATTATGCGTTTTTATTTATTTTTATAATTTTAAAGTTAATCACACTAAACTTTATCAAGTTATAAAGCTGTTAAGACAACCAATCAGCGACGCACCCTCTCAAGCTCTCCTTTTGTTTTTCTCCCAGATCCTCCTCCCCGGTTCTTTGCGGAGCCGGTATCCACTTCTGCACCTGGATCTCGTTCGGACGCTGTGACATCATTTTGATGATCCTCCTCCTTTCCCTGAAACATGCGTCACAGAAAATATAACTCGTTATTGAAAAAAAATTAAATATTGTTGCGAAATTATGAATAATTGCTAGTTTTCTCAAACAGGAGTCATGGGGCATTTGATGTGTTACCGAGGAGTTTGAAATCCCAAACACCATCAACAAGCATTTATCAGCTTCTTAGAGTCCGACCCTAATTAAAACATCTTTCTAGCTTAAGCCATTCAAAAATCAATTGTTGGGGCACATTTGAGAGGTACAGGCGGGTGTCACCTTAAGACTAAGTCAAAATATTTGTCTCTTAAATATTTATCAATACCAAACAATTAGTTGTCTATCTTAAACCGGGATGGAACCCCCAAACTATGTCAAAGCTTTTGTCTTCAAAATATCAACCAAGAGCAAAAAAAATTAGCTTCCTAACTTTAGCCGTTCAAAAAATTAAATTTAATGGGGCCCATTTTGGTAAGGCTCTGGGGGGAGGGCACCAAAACGTTTCAGGAAACTAAACTGCGCTTGCAGCTCAACAACTTTACTCAAAATTAGATTTCACTTTTGCAGTTTATTAAGAGAAGAAGAGCGTACAAGATTTGGAAGAAAAAAAGGAAAACAAAAATGAAAAATCGCATTGCGGCCAAAAGTGGGTTGGTAGGGATGAAAAGGTATCTTAACATATATAACCACGTGGCATTTTTTTTGCCATACTTAAGCCGTTTTTGATTGCGACCGGTTTTGTCACCAAACTTTTCGGGCAGTTTTCAGGTCCTAAAACCGAAGTCACAAAACCTATTGCCTCCAAATTTGGTACAAACAAAAGTCGTATTATTTTCAAATTGCTGTCCAAATTTCATGTGGCTCGACCGAAACGTTGTCGAGTTAATTATGAAAGACGTAAAACATTGTGAATTGCTGTAGCGTAGCCAAAGGGGGGGAGGGCTTTAGCCTTCCCATTGGCCTGTCAGCCAAAATGCAGATTAAAGGAAATACCACGTTTTTAGCACTTCTAAGACAGTCGTTTGTACTGGAATGGACTCTAAGATGGTTTAAAGCCTCTTTTGAAGCATTTATTTAGAAGGGGTTAATTTGTCAAAAATATAACTCAGACATCTGTAAAAACTTTGAAAAATGTTCAAATATAAGCAACCAGTTCTTTTATTGTCACTTATTAATAAGCAGTAATAAAAAAGTAAAAAAGCAAAAAGCACGCAGGGCCGAGGAGATGCGAAAGATCAGAGTTGCAACTATTAGGGTTGCACGGTCGCCGAGTCATCATCTTTTCTGCAAAACAAAAAAAAGAGAGAAAACACGAAAACACAAAAAAAAACGAGAAAAAAAACATCTCACGACAGAACGAAGGAAAATCTAAGTGGGTCTGCTGATACACAAAAATTAGTTGTAAGTGCAAAGTGAGTTTAGTTAGTAGGCAAATAAAACGAAGAAAATTTTGATTCAAGCACCCCATTATACAATATGGATTTGGTTATAGCTAAAAAAATTCGAAATCAACTTTCATACGTAACAATTACGAAAGAAAGGATGAACTGCAGTATTACAATCTTCGCAAAATGTTTAATGCAAAAATGTGTACAATGCTTGTAATACAATTCAATCCCAATTTTTCCTACCATTAAGCTCAGCTTTGAGAATTGAGAAAAAAATTGTTTTAAAATTTTGGATAAAGTTTTTATGTTCACTTGAGTTTTGGCAAATTCAATCCGTTGCAAATACTAATTTTCAGACACTACAGCTCGGTTGGAATACAAGTAGATTGAAGAAACCTTTGTAAATTTAAGTTCCTCGTCACCTATAACAGGAAGTTTGTTTGAATGGACCTCGATCATAAATTTTGATAATTCGAATTTATAAATCAAAGTTGATTGCTTGTTGAAAAATACTCAAGATTGGTTTCATCAAAACAAAATAAAAACAGGAACAAAGAGAAGGGGCTATTCAGTAGTAGTTATTTTCCAATCACTACTCTCAAATCTCGTTCCGTTGCCTCCTTCCCCCCACCCCCCGCTATTACTTTTTTTCTTAAAACATGAAGATAGATAGATAGAAGTATATTTTGCACTTCAAAGTAATTCGGACAAACACAAGCATTTGTGAAAAATAGAATGTAGCAGGAAGCTGCGAAGGACCTCTCGGTCATCAAGTCGAGCAGCCACCTTGAAAAAATGAACGAAAACGATTACTTCTTGTTAGTTTTTTTTAACTATAGGATTTTACGATTTACCAGCTTGTAAATCAGAATCCTGAAATTTAACAATTAGCCATCTCCAGGCTTGTCCATGGGAATGGGATTCCCATGGAAATGTCCCATGGGATGGGACAGCACGGATTGCATTTCCCATGTGACCTATGGAACAGTAATTGATGAGCAGGAAATTGAAAATTTGCTGAATAAGCACAGTGATTCGGAATTTAAGTGCCAGAATGATAATGAATCGTGAACTCTTCTGAACTTTAAAGCTAACAAAGTCAATAAATTTTGTCGTTTTTTATCTCTCTTTGTACGTGTAGTCCTATTTAGTACACTTTACACTTAAATTTTCATAAATTTATTAACTTTTATTGAATTGTATTTTGATGGGAATCCCATGGGATGGGATGGGATGGAACAGAAAAATATGTCCCATGGACAAGCCTGGCCACCTCCCTCAAAGTCCATTTATGAAACCAGTTTTATCATGTGGTTGTGCTGCTAATTTTTATCCCACGTTTTAAAAGCATTAATGTTTACCAAAATAGGCCTAAAATTAAGTTATTTTTGCGCAAAAATCACAAAACTTCAGGCTGAGATCCACGAAAAAGCCCCTCATGGCAGGTTTTTGGCTAAGCGCGTGATAACTTTGTTGCTGTTGAACGTACAATAATTTGAAAAATATCCGCTCAAAATAAATGATGATGCTGTTGCTATTGTTGTTGTTGTAGTGCATATTTTCCTCCAGTCACTGGACAGCGTCTTTGTGTTTGGACAAACCGCTCCAGCTTAGAAGTTTCCAGGGATCCAATGTTCCGGTTGAATTTTTAGAATTCTTTCCACTGAATTCGCTGCTTGTTTGAAGCCACCAAGCAGAGATAATTATCGTAAAGCACCTTACTATCCAAAGAAGCAACAACGTGACCAGGTGCGGGTTGAACTCATAGCATGCAATCAGGGTCGTCGTAAAAACGACGCCTTTGCCCTCTTGGCCGCGCTGCCGTCAAACTACAATGTACTTAAGCTGGTGCGACAGGTGTAGCAACCATGCAAATAAAAATCGCTTTTTTGTCTTCAGTATCGTCTGCATGTCTTTACGTCTGACGTTGTGTCGCTACTTCCTTTTTCTGACTCTACGTGTTACTATTGTGTTACCATGCATTTGCTATTGTTGTGGTGGTCAAGAATAAAAAAAAGAATGAATGAAAAAAAAAGAATGAATGAATACTGCAACTGTTCGGAGCTGTTTTTACTCGTGCAACGACGTTGAACTTTTTATCATCGTGTGTTTGTGAGTGCTTGCGTGTACCTGATGCTTTTTTTGTGCATCTTAGAAGTTATAAAAAAGCTGTTACCAAAAATATTGTCCAATTTGAACCAGGATGTGTGAGCCGTCAAATTTTTAATGCTTCCACTTCCAGCTCCTCTTGAAGTTTTATGCTTCCGAGTTCGCTTACGCTTCCTCACCTTTGGAGTTTTTTGCCTCCGCTTCCAGCTCCGAATAGAATTAGTCGCTTCCGAGTTCGCTTCCACTTCCAGTCTATTTCATCAAAGTGCTTCCGCTTCCACAAAAATTTAACCGCTTCCATCGCTTCCGCTTCCACATCCCTGCTCAGTACGAAACAGCTAATAGTATTTAGTTTTAAAAAAAGCAGGCAAGTTTACTATGTAAGCTATTTCATTCGACTTGTGTTGTCGACAGGGCATGGCATGGTATAGAATGGAAGACGATTTTTCCATATTCCATACTGGCAATTTTCTTCCATTCTATTTCCATTCCATACTAAAAATCTTCCATTACATATTCCCTTCCGTAGTAAAATTTTCTTTCATATTCCATTACATACAGTACTTCCATACCAAAGAAAGTTTAGACTGGAAGCAATGCAACGTATATTTTGCTGCTTTGCATCTTTGCAATGTTGTAAGCAACCGCTCGTGAAGGTGCGTCAACAATACTAAGATGCCACAACCGGTATCTGGTATGCGTATTGCACATGGTTTAATGCATAGGCGTAGCAAAGATTTTGGATTGAGGGTAGGGCTAAACTGTAAATCACATGCAATGACGTAATCAGAAATTTTCGAAAAGAGACTTTTTATGGGACAAAGAATGAAAGATCAAAAGCTGAGGGTCTGCTTTAGCACGTAACCAGGATTTGCTAAAGGGAAAAGGCTAAAACTGCAAGTTAAAAAGTTTTACTAACATATCAAAATTGGGAGACGTGGTGAGCAAATTAGTGCAACTCAAACGCGTCACAGACGAAGCCATCTGGGAGTGGAGCCATCAGCCGCCGGAGGCTATGGGAGTCTCGAGTCTGGGGCGAAGCATCCAGCCGCTGGGCGATTTTTCGCAAGTTTTTGGAAAAAATGGCTATTTTAATGACATTTGGATCGCATTTCGCACGTTATCAGAGCCATTTGAAAGAACAAACTTTTTGAGATTTGAAAGCCAATTGAACAAAACCCTCCTTTTACTCCAAGTCGAGTCCAAAACACATTTAAAATCTTTCATTTTGGGGTTAAATTTTGTGACTTGACCTGGTCAGGGGAATGAAGGTACATTGCTTTCTGCAACATTTTTAGCATAATGCACTCGAAGATTTGCCTTAGATTTTTGTTTTGTCATGAAAATAACCAGTTTTAGGAGTATGTTCTACCAGGAGCCCAGGCACCCTCGATTCAACTTTAATAATTTGTTCAATAAGCATTTCCCCAACCTAATTTTTTTCAAAAGCATTTTGTCGCGTGAAAACTTACGAGATGGAGGTGGATTGTTCTTTAAAGTTGGTAGGTGGTGAAGGTGGGATTTAAAGTTATTTCAAGTTGGTACATTAGATGCAATAAATGCTTACTAGTCATGTTATTGCTATATAACAATTAGCTGGGGGCCTAAAACATATTATTGCATAAAAAAGTTAGATGAGGGCCTAAGATTGCACCTTTTGGAACAAAAACACAGAATTTCTCCCGGCTTGGACAATTAAATTGGTTGGCAAAAATTTAAATCAAGAGGGCCCGGACCCCCTAGTTGTCAATATTAAGTTATTGCTAATTGCTGTTGTACGCATGTGCTGTTGCGCCCAAAAAATGCTAAAAAAACTGAATAATTAGGCTTTGTGTCATCATTTTTATCATTGGTAGCATTTCAATTGGGGGTGAAGCAGAGGGCTTGGGCCCCCTAGCTACGCCTATGGTTTAATGATTACCGTACAAGTTTGCTCTCATATCAACTATTAAATTCGTCATCACCAAACTGCTAAAGAACATTTACCGTAATAGAAATACCAAGCTTTAACACCAAAAATAATTATTGTAAGCTGAAAAATTAAAAATATAAATAAAATTAAGCTGAAACAGGAATGAAATATAGCAAATAAGAGTTTTCATGACAATGTAAGAAAACAAAATTTAGGACCTGGCAAATTGCCAATCTAAAAAAAAAGCAAAAAACTAGTCAAACATGTCAAAGTCTTCAACTATAACACCAATGCTGCAAATTGCAATGTACTTACAATGATGCAATACGTAATACACTGTTTCCGCAATATAAACAACCAAAGTAACGCAATTTGTCAACAAACATTACTCGTAGATTTCGAAGTTGAATACTTTTGTGACAATATTATGTATCACCACCCGACATCGGTATGTATTTTTCTGTAAATGGAATGCACAAAATCTGGTATGGAATTGGTATGGAAGTATGGAAGATTGTCTTCCATTCCGTTCTTGAAATCTTCCATTTCATTCCATTTTGGCATCTTCTATATTCCATACCGAAATTTCCGTTCCGTTCCATTCCATTTTCCATTCCATTCCATACCATGCCCTGGTTGGCGATTCTATATTATTAGTATTATTGTAACATTTTACCTCAACGGTTGTAGCCAGGTTGAAAATCCGGAAGCGTCCGATTTTGAAAAAATTGCTTCTGCTTCCAGCTCATTTTGAACACTTTCGCTTCCGAGTTCGCTTCCGCTTCCAATCTCTTTCATCAAAGTGCTTCCGCTTCCACAAAAAATTAACCGCTTCCACCGCTACCACTTCCAGCTTCCCCTTCCACATTCCTGATTTGAACACGATGTTGTTGATACCAGGTAAGTTACTAATGTGGTACTGGTGTACCCACAGGCGATATTTTGCTTGCAACAAGCTATCATTTTTAGAATTGCTTTGATTAAAATGTTCATCTTCGAAGCTTTTCGTCTGACACTTGTCAAGAAGAATCATCAGAATGGAGAGCACAGGAAAAGAAGCGGCTATTTATAGGAAAGCGTCGAGCCGTGATTGGCTGGAAAAAGACCAATGAGAGAGCGTCATTAGTGCACAATCTTTAAGCAGTACACGAATTCTTTTTTTCGGCGGAGAGCGGAGTTGGAAGTTTAGACGAAAGTGGCTTCAAGAGCAAATAGATGGAAAGGAGAGCAACTTTGGGCAAGAATAGAGAATCTACTGTCATCATAATGTTGAACGCAGTCAGGATTTTGTAAAAGATCAAGTCAAATGGCTAAATTAGAAGCAGAAGACTGGGTATTGGTCTGGGTGGAAGATTTGCACCGACGGGTAGGAAGTAAGCGTTTCTGGAAAGAAAGCAAAAGCGGATAAATTTGAGCACGTGTTGTTTCATTCTGTCCTGCAGCCTTTAGGAGGTACGGCCTACATACCCACTGTCACAGTGGCATGAGAATTGATACATCACGTTGCTTTTCTGCAAAGCAGGCAGTGCATTCTTGTTGGTAGCGGAGAAAAGCTCGTTGGTAGCGTAAACAACGCGTGGTTCCACGGCAGAAAAGCACTGTTTGACAGCAGATTTTACTTGCTTTTCAAACCGGGTAGAAACAGAACCAATCCGTGGGAGAAAGTCCTACCCAGACCAAAACCCAGTCTTCTGCTTCTGATTCAGCCTTTTAACTTCACTTTTTACAAAATCCTGTCTGCGCTCAACATTATGATGACAGTAGATTCTCTATTCTTGCCCAAGGTCGCTCTCCTTTCCATCTATCTGCTCTTAAAGTCATTTTCATCAAAACTTCTAACCTCGCCCTCTGCCCATAAAAAGAATTCGTGTACAGCTTAAAGATTGCGCACTAATGACGCTCTCTCATTGGTCTTTTTCCAACCAATCATGGCTCGACTTTTTCCTATAAATAGCCGCTTCTTTTCCTGTGCTCTCCATTCTGTCGATTCTTCTTGACAAGTGTCAGACGAAAAGCTTCGAAGATGTACAATTGTACATTTTAATCAAAGCAATTCTCCAGTTCTGTACAACCAATCAACTTTTCAACTACCGTTTTTAATCGTACATTGTTGCGCATAGTCTAAACATTCTCGTAGTCACTCGAAGATTGTTGCAACTTTCTGAATCGTTGCTGTGTTTTTTGCCATGTAAACGAAAGTCACAAACAATTAATAATATTTAGAGTAATAAGTAAAATTATTATAATTTTTTCAACAGTTTGGATTATAAAAATACAAAACCAAGACCAATAAAAATCGACATTTGTATTTTGTTTGTTGACTTGAAAATCTACACCACCTTCAACTACCCTGAATTAACATCTGTTCGTGACATTGCCAAGTTCGTACAACACTTGCCATACAATTAATTGAAAAATGCCATCGCCTGTGCGAACAAAATGCGCTTATATATGAATAAAACTTTTTTTTCCTTTTCCTTAATTGTTTATTATCAAGATTGCGCAAAGGTGCGATCATTTGTTGGTTTAAAAATTTTTTAAACTATTTTTCAAAGAAAAGCAATCTCAGGCTATATTATGCTGTCTTCGCAAAGGAACGATTATAATTATATTAGTGAGACAACAAGATCTAGAAATTTAACAAAAAAAAAGAAGGTAAAAGTGCAGATTATCGCAGGTTACTGTCTTGTCGAACCTTGTGGCAAGGAAAGTATTGCCAGTGAGACACGAACATTAGTTATTATTACCAATTATTTTTTCAATTTTGTTTTGCAAAGCTCGTTGCAACATTGTTGTTGCCATTTCAAACAAAAATACGACGAATTAATTAGCTGCCTTCTAGCTGTAATTAACCAACGAACTACACTTTGTTTCAGAACCAGTAAATTTTGGGTTGAGGCTAGCTGTGCTAAAATTATGTCAAACTTTCATTCTAGGTCGTCCTTAATTTGTTCTTAACTTTATTGCAAAATGAATTAATCTTAACTTTATTGGCACAAATTCATTTTGGAGTTAAAAGTTGTCTTTTGTTATAGAAAATTGTTGGAAGTCAATCTTCTGAAACAGAGATGGAAACCGGTCGGGTCGACCGGCCGGTCGGGTTGCCGGTTGGGTCGAGATTCTTCGACCGGCCGGTCAAGCCGGTTGAAAAACCGGTCGAATTCTCGTTTCTGGCAACTAAAAGACATCTAAGCACCAACCGAAATATACCTATATATTTTCTCATAGCTAAAACTTTTGATCAAAAAGCAGGATTAACAAACCACATCTTTTGAAAACACTTGTTGAATGGTTTCAAGCTGTGACTAATATGCTGTGACCATTAAGACATGCACATCCAGTGGCGTATTTGGGGTGGGAGCGATGTGTCATGCACCCTCTTTTGGGCCACGGCACAAAGCAAACAAGTACAAAATATAAGTTAAAATCGCGTAATCAAATTATAATAAAGCATGCATGTGAAGTAGTTTTGCGCTACATAAGCGTAGCCAGGGGGGGGGCAGGGGGCCCGCCCCCCAATTGCAATGCTCCCAATGATAAAAATGTCAAAAAAAAAGACTATTATTTCTTCAGTTTGAGTTTCTTTCAGCGTCTTCGCGTACAACATTACACGCGTACAGCAGTAATTAACAATAATATTGATCGAGGGGGACCAGGCTCCCTCAATTTAATTTTTGCCAACCAATTTACAATGGGCCCCCTACAATAATTTTGATCCAGGGGGCCCGGGCCCCCTCAATTTAATTTTTGCCAACCATTTAAAAATCCCCCTACAATAATATTTAAATGGCCCACAATTTGAATTGGCCCCCGAAAATAATTTTGATCCAGGGGGCCCGGGCCACCTCAATTTAATTTTTGCCAACCAATTTAAAAATTCCTCTACAATAATATTTAAATGGCCCCCAATTTAAATGGGCCCCCAACAATAATATTGTTCCGGAGACCCGGGCTACTTCAATTTAATGTTTGCCAACCAATTTAAACGTTTAACGCAAATGAAATTAAGGGGTTTTATCTTAAAAGTTACTAACTGAGGCCCTCAGCTAACCTTTTTACGAACGTAATGCAATAACCAGGGACGGATTTGACATATGGAACAGTGCCAGGGGCCCCGCGCTCAAACGGTAAGATTTTTTTGGTCTTCACCTGTATTTGGTAGGACAATATTGCGAAAATTCCAAAGTGCCAAGGGCGCAACTCGATGTAAATCCGGCCCGGAAAATAACATGGTTTGTAGATGTAACTATCTATTGTACATTTTTCAAAAACAATTCACCTCCACCTCGCCGGGTTTTATGCAAGAAAATACTTTAAAAAGAAATTAGCTCCAGTAAGGGGAATGCTCATTAAACAAATTTTTGAATTGAGAGGGCCTGGGCCACCTGGCCGTATATGTACTTCTATAACTGATTGTTTTCATGACAAAACAATAATCTCTAAGGAAAATATTCGATTGGATTGCTATTGACTGCAAAAATATTGCAGGAGGCGATGTACTTTACTTTCCCCTTAGCTGGGCCAAATCACTTACAAAATTTAACCCCAAAATGCAAGATTTCAAATGTGTTTTGGACTTAAATTGCAAGCAAAAGGAGGACTGAACAACTTAGATTTTTCAATTCGCTTTCAAATGTAAAAAATCAATTTGAAATGGCTTTGAATATGATGCAAATGTGATCCAATGGTATTAAAATACAGTAGCTATTTTTTCAAAAAAATTCCAAAAAACCGCCCAGCGGCTGGGGGCTTCGTCTCCAGACCATCGTCTGTGACACGTTTGAATTACAGTACACGTCTTGACTAAAACATGTCTCCCAATTTAGACATTTTCGCACCTTAGGTATTTGTTTAAGCCCTCTCCTTGAACGAGTTCCTAGTTACATGCCAACACCAGGCCACGGCTTCTGATCTTCCATTCTATGATATCTTTGTCCACGCAAAAATTCCTCTTTCCAAGTTTCTGATGACGTCAGTGCTTGTGATTTGTGGTTTGCCCCCCCTCCAATCGAAAATCCTGGCAACGCCTATGTTGCACTATCTCGCATTTTAGCATCATTTTAATCAGCTGAAGAGTAGAAGCGGCGCAGATTAAGATTTTTAATACACGCTAAAATCTTGCCTTTTTGAAAAGCTTTTTTCACCTTGAATTTACTACACTCTACCCTGGGCAAAAAAGACCTAGCTCTTATTTTTTTTTTTATATTCAACTATCCATGGCTTGTTCTGAAGTACCAGCATTTCTACTAACTGCTGGGGCAAATCATATTTCGAATATTTTGTAGCCAATGTCATAATAGTTTAGTTTTTGCCGCTCCGCATATTGCAAGTAATCTGTCACCAATAGCTGAAAAATTATAACTTTATTTTTTGGCCTTTCGCATAATATCATTAGAAAAAAACGTCTCATAATTTAGCTTGTGCCCTCCAGTTGTTTTTATGCTTATTTTGTGCACGTTTTGCGCTGCTCAAAACAGGTCATTCAAACAAAAATTTATCCCAAAAAGGTCTCAAAATTGAGTTATTTTTGCAAAAAACGCAAAAATTGTTTTGCGTTTCTTTTCTGAGACCTCCGTCCAAAGTCACAAATTTTTACACCTCAATCATGCCCCCATTTTGAAAATTTTTCATTAAATACATTGAACAGTGAACAAAAACTTTCTGCGAAAAACCGGTTGACCGGGCCGGTCAAAAACCGGTCGACCGGCCGGTCAACCGGCGATAATTTCGAAATTTACCGGTCGGGTCGGGTCGAGAAAATCCTGACCGGTTCCATCTCTGTTCTGAAACAGTGCTCGATGATATACTGAAGAAAAATCAGTGCATAATACAACTTTAAAAATCATTGCAAACGGTTAAAAGCACGGCAGTCTGTTTCGTCCTAAGAACTCATCAGGTGCTAATACAATCTTATTCAATAGAATCTTTTGTTATATGTAGATCATGATTACTGTAAGAGAATTTAACAATGGCAAAATAGAAAAGACCACCCCACCAAGCTAATTACTAAAAAATGCGTTGAGCTAGCTCATGTTCTTAATGATTTTTTTTCATATAATTGCAATTACATTTGCTTTCTTTGTGTTAATTAATTAATTAATTACATTTGGTTCACCAAGTTGCCTCAGCTAGGGACAGCAAGAGACTTTTCGGTCTTCGAGTCAAACCGCACACGGTGGAGGCTTCACACTGTCCCTTTAATTGCTAAACGTCAAGCAGGGAAGTTGTGAATGCCAATTTTTATAGTCTTTGATTTGATCAAACCGGGAATGAAGCCCGAATCCACCGTTTCAGTAGTAGACGCTCTATCCACTTGACGTCTGATCGGTAAATGCTCATGCTGAGCCCGGCATTGTTCTTAATTCGTTCTTAAATTATGTGCAAAAATTAGCCTTAGGTTCTTATAAATTTATTGTTCTTATAAAAAATGTAAACCTGTGTTAATTAGCCTAAATGTTGATAGTTTCAGCAACTTTAAAATTGGAGCATTTCTTCAATGAAAAAATGAAAATTCATTTTTCACAAAAAGTATTCTGTACTTAAATTGCGTTGAACTTAATTATTAACGCAGCATCACGAGCTTGGGTTTATACAAAGAAGAGTTCAAGGACCAATTTTTAGAAGCGAAATACCGATTAAAAACAAGATAGATCTTTCAAAAGAGAAAATTCAAGACATGAAATTTTGCAATAGAAATGGTATGTGCAGGTGACACCTGCACCAAGATTGAATGTCTGAGCCTTAAAGGATTGGCACGTAATAGCAATCATTGAAAACTACATAGCAGAACATTAATTTGATACAAATGCGCAGATACAGCGCGGGTCAACAAGCCTAGCAACCGACATTGCTAGTTAGCTTTTGGCACAAAAATATTCTTTGTTATCGAAATACTCGTAAGTATCTATGGTGTGAAAACCTCGAACAACAGCAGCTCGATGAATCACCTCTACCCTTAGAGGTGATCTACCCTTAGAGGTGATCATAAGTCATCATTTGGACTTCTCATGAAACCTGCAGCGAATTGTAAACTCGCATTTTCTTGTAATCAAAATTATTTTATATTTTTGTTCGCCAAAAATAAAACTGAATGCAGCAAAACTGATTTTAAAAGTTTTGCTTTTCTTTTAAGTGCTTTCTCAGACGTAGATATAGAAACTCCAATTAATTGATAAAAAAGTAGATGTACATAAGCAAACTGTAGTCACAGGTAATGACGTCATCAGAAGTTTTCGAAACAAGTTTTTTATGTGACAAAAATACTCTGGAACCGAAGATCAAAACCTGGGGCCTGGGTACAAAACCCTACCATTGGTTAGAGATTTTTGCAATATTTGAAGAAAATAGCAAAATTTTAGAACTGTTTTTGTTGAAATCTCAGTTTTAAAAACTTCGCGTTTTACCAGTACAAAACATGCAGACTTAAAAAGGAAGATTGACTACGTGCGAAAGCAAATATTATACAGCCCTTCTTGATTGTTCTTCGAAAGACCAAAATTTAAAATAATACCAGAAGATGAATTTGGCGTGCAAGTTAATGAAATTGGCAGGCGCCTATAGCCAGAAATTTACATTTGGGAGGAGGCTGGTTTGTAGGTCTGGGGCGTAGTCCACCGAAGGCAAAGAAATCTGGGAGGCAAAGCCCCAACGTTCAAAGATTTTTGCTATATTTTTGCAATATTTTTGCAATAACACCTTAATTTTTGGCCCATTTTGGTTAAAGGTATTGCTTGAAAAAAGCCCCTAATAAATTAGCAAAATTAGCACAGCATGAATGATTGAGCTGTATGTGCAAGTGAGTGAGCTATGTGGGTAGTGAAAAATCGCAAAAGATAATTGGAAAATTTTAGTTACTAAAAATTTATAATTCTGAAAAGCTTACAAGTTTTAACTTAATTCGCTTTACAATTCATAGAATGATGAATGAGGAGGCTAATGGAGCGAAATTTAAAAGAAGTGATCTGCTATTAACTAATGCCGACCAGCCTCCTTCCCTCTTCTTTGCTGTATTTTACGTTAAGAATTTTACGACCAGCGATCAGATTTGCTTCTTTTTCGTCCGATTTTTTAAAAGTTTTTACTGGTTTGCAAGATTTATGATTTATTCAAACATATATTAGCTCCCCCAAATAAATGTTCTAAAAATGGCGTTAAGCCATCATGGAGAAAATCACTGCAAATGACTGGCGTAGGAGCGTTAAAAGCGCGGCATTTTTCTTAATGCCTTCTTTACTAACGACTAGCTCTTCTTTTTTTGGAACAAAGCTTGCTCCAATTTATCGCGAACTAAATTTTTTAAAAATTAAATAGTATTGTGGCGGCAGCGAGAAAGGAACCCGTGTTTCTCGTGTGGTTGTGGTCCTTTATCGCTGTGCGCTATTCGTAGTGCAGTTCGGATGAAGTCGGGCAAAAGCGTTGATTTTTGTTAATTACTTTTTCAGTGTTTTTGCGTAGTTCTGCGGCTTTGTGAGCAGCACGTGATGACGTTCCATTGGCTGATCAGCGTGCCGTGATCATGAGTTGTCTTGCGCTGATTGGTCAAGGGAATCTCGGACTCATAAGGTCGCAGAACAGATTGTGTTCAAATTCATTCCAGATTTTTAGTTCAAGTGGCTACCGGATTTTTGTTTCTTCTCAGTTACGGATACTTTCCACATTATTTAATACAATTATTTATTTATTTATAAAAATGCTTGTTTTATTCGAATAAGTTGAGAAGTAAAAGGAAAGGACAACCGAAAGATCAAGAATAATTGAAGACACATTTTAAGTAGTTAGACGACCTGCAAAACTGGTAAACGTGAAGTTGGCGAAGGAGGCATAGAAAACCTTTACAGTATGAATAGGCTGGAGGTGCTGAAACTTGTATTCAAAATTAAAGCAAAATCTTCATCTGGCTTCTTTGATTATTTTTACTACTTCCACTAAGCGTCAGAAACTCACAAAACTTTTAACAAATTAAAACATTCCAACATGATTTAGTACCGACAGCAATTTGGTTTTACCAAGTACTACTATGCAACGTTCTATTCGATGCGAAGGTTGCAAAACGTGGAATGAATTAGTAATAGAGATCAAAAACTAAGATTGAATCAACTATAGAATTTGTGTAAAATTATGCCTCAACAACAAACAAAAATGAACCTGTTTCAGTTTATCATTACTTTTATTATTCCGCTTTATGTCAACAGTTTTTGAATTCACTTGTTAAAAATCTGTGTTAATCTGCTCGCATATATCTGGACATTTTGTTAGCTCATGTCTGTACTTTATCAACCTACTTTGCAATTCGTTTAGAGAGGTTGCAGACTCGACGATCGCTCAGATTTTTGAGCTGGATCTCATAATCTTTTCGCATGATACTTGAAAGCGTTTGATTTTGTTTTTGCTATTTACTTGCGAACTTATTTCTCGAACAACAGGAAATGATGATGATGATGGTCTATAGTCACTGGCTGCGCTACTGTCTAAATATTGGCATGGTTACAAAAATCTTGAATTGGTTCTTCAATTGGTGCTTTACTGTATACATTGTTTTACCATCGTATACATATATGAATTAAGTCTAAGCTTATTCCTGTGGTCTATTTCAGTTTATTCGTATGGCCATAGTTTTAGCTCTTTAGTTTTCTTTTTGCATTAACGCTATGGCCTATGGCATATCTACATGGGGAAGAGCACGATACATTGCCTATGACAATATTTTAAACAATAAATAATAATTCATTCTAAGGTTAATTTTGCCTTTAGATTTTTTGTCATGAAAATAACCAAAATTACGAGTACATGATAAGATGAGTCCAGTACCATAGGCAAGAATTTTAAAGGGACGGGCATATCGGCTTAGCCCGTAACACCGCGAAACGTCGAAACGAAAGCCTCAAAGTCGGGGATCAAGACGGCTATCAATCTTGACCACATGCAGTAAACATGGATCGCAAGTTGTGAACGGAGCCTTTAGCGTTACTTTTTACAATATTTTAACAAAAATAACTCAGTTCTGAGACTATTTTTGTTCAATTGTTATTTAAAAAAGTGTTGTTTAGCAGCGCAAAACATACAAAAATGCATAAAAACAGCCATAAGTCTCAAGTTATTTCAACAACCTGTTGCAGATTTTTTTAGGTTTTTATGACATAAACAAAATAGAATAGAACAGACATGACAAATGACAGCCTCTAAACGTTGTTGAAGATGAAGTATAGGTAGCGTTTTCAGCTAAGCTTCTTTTAAGTTTGTGATCTTGAGTCGGACGATTTCAAGGCAACAAAAATTTTGACTTGCTGAGCTAAAAATGATATAAATCTGCTCCAATTACTGTTTGCTGATTTTAACTGGTATACGAGTTTTTTTGGTATTGTGCCACGGCCGAAAAGGGAGCTAGGGGCATGAAACAAAGGCTCGCTCCTAAATACGCCATCGTCTACACCTCCTCATTCAGTAAACATTCTACTGCTATGTTCCTTTGAGCAATTAAAAAAAAATACTTTGTCGCGTAAATGTAGCGAAGTTGCTGTATTGTTATTTACAGTTGGTGTAACAGATGATCACTAATCCTGCTGTTATCGCATTAAGTTCATAAAAAAAAAAGTAAAATGAGGGCCTTGGGTTGCAACTTTCAGGACAAAAACTCTGAAGTTATCACGGGTTATACATTTAAATTAGTTGGTAAAAATGTGAATTTTGGGGGGGGCTGCGGCCTCGGCCGTCATTGTAAACAATATTGTTAAATTACTGATGTACGCGTCTTGCTAAATAAAAAGAAAGCGAAACTGACGAAAACATAGAGCATGTTTTTATAATTTTTGTATAGCATTTTAAATGGGGGAAAGCGTTCTGGTTAAGCCTATGGCCAAAACTAATCCAAATAATATAAAAGAGCAAATGAGCGATCGCTCTTATCTTGCTTATTCTCTTACAGCCACCGCAAAATGTCACGTAACGAAGCAAAAGCCACTGTGTAAAAAATGGTAAGAAGGCAATAAAACATTTAATTTGGAATTTGCATGCAAACGTTTGACTATACTTCACCAGAAAATTTTAATTTAAAGTGAGTAAAACAAAATGAGAAATATTCATCCGTGTAACATTTTTCATTTGCTTTTTGCATGGTCAGAATTAGGGTTTAGGTTAGGATTCGATTTGGGGTTTGGTTAGAGTATGCGTTAGAGTTTAGGTTTTAAAATTGAGTCAGAATTAATAAAAAAGCTATTAGAAATTTCCGGTGAAATAAAGCCTTCTTTGCATAAATTGCATCCAATCGGCTATAATTGCTCGAGTACAAAAACGTACAACATTATCATAGGCGTCGGCAGAAAATTTTTCAGGGGAGGGCCAACAAGAATCGATCCAGTATTAACCACTAAAAATGAAAGAATTTTTGAAATTTGGGAGGTTTAAGAGAGAGTGTGAGAAAATCTAGGGGAGGGCGTTGCTCCCCCCCTGCCCCCCCTTGCCGACGCCCATTAACATTGTTCAGTTTAAAGTCATTTACAACAGCAGAGCCCACAGCCGCTGCAGGCCATGGAGATTTTTTTATTTTTTTGCTGCGTAATTTTTTGAGCTTTCGAGAAAAATAGTCTTTTTAGGTTATTTGGGTCACATTTCGCACGTTTTTGAACCCATTGAAAAAACTAAATTGCTAACATTTGAAAGCCAGTTGAAGAATTAAATTGTCCAGTTCTTCACCTCACTTGTACTTAAAAGTCAAGTGCCAAACTTGTTTAACTTTAACCGCTTGCATTTTGGGGTTAAATTTTCTAAGTGACTTTGCTAGGGCCGGGGGTTGAAGTCCCCTTATCCCCTGGTTGCGCCATTGTTCCAAATACTTTTTTTCAATTTGTGCATGTGATTTCATTTATTTATTTACTGTATTTTTCTGTTGTTACCACAACAGCCGAAACATGCAAAGCTGCAAATTTGTCTGTCAGCCCGCAGGGCCCGTTTCTCGTTTTGGTTTGGAAAGTGAACAGCGACATTTTTTCTTCTTTTTTCAAGTGTCTGCGGTAATTTACGCTAGCTACTTGAAACCTGTTCTCTAAATTTAGCAGCCGATTCGAACGAACCGGCTGAACAGTACCACTGAATGCTTTGTAATACAAACTGCAAATTATTGCAAATATAGTTTCTAATTTAAACTTAGAATCTGTACAAGTTCTTGGCAACATCTCACCGAAGAAATGATACGACTAATTTTTTTCTCAATCGGAAAATTTATTGTTTTATTTCCCTTTGCCACTCTTAAAAAAAAATTGAAACTAAAATTCATGCAGTGGTTTCAATCATTATATCAGTCATGTCTTACATTTCTGCATTCATTGGATAATTTCGTCCTTTTTTGAAAGTGCTGGTATGGTTAATTTCATCATTCTCTGTCGGGCTGTTACATCTAAAAAAGTTTCATAAATGTTGAAAAGTAGAAAAAATAAATCCAAAGTAAAGGCATTCTATTTTAGTAATGAAGTTCTAAAGTATTTCCTTCATTGTTAAATGTTGCAGAAAAGAATCAACGTATCCTAATGTTTTTTTTAAGTGCTTATTTTTGCATAAGTAAAGATCGGGTTGAGGCTGGTTGTTCTTAAATTTTCACAAATTTTCAGCCTCAGTTGTTTTTAAGTTCATTTGAGGATAAAGTGACACAAATTCATTCTTGCAAAAACTTAGGCTGTGTAAAAGTTTTGTCGATTGACAAAACTGCAAAAACAAAACAGCACAGTGCACTGGCCATGAAACCAAAATGTAGTAATTTTATTAAGATACAGCAGTGTGGGACAAAAAATGATTTTTTGGTTTTCAAATTTAGTCCGTTTGCCGAGGCTGGCGTTTTTCTTAAATTGTTTTTAAATTATGTGCAAAAATGAGCCGCGTGCTCCTACAAAATTGTTCTAATAAAAAAAGCGTAAATCAAAGTCAGCGAAGCTGCCACCTGTCTTGTACAGTGTACACCTGTGGAAGCCTTCATATGAGAGCCCAAACGGATGTGGAAGCTCCACAACCGCTGCTTCTGAACAGCAAGCAAGAAAGGTGCAAAGTCACACATTTAACCAGCCAGGGAATCAAACCTCAGTCAAATTTTTTGCAGACTCTCTTCCCACTTTCTAAGCCGACTGATAGGTATAATGTTATTCTAAATCTAAAAACTTAGCTATTTTTTAACACAGAACGAACGTAAAGGTCAAAAGAATGAAGCACATTTTTAACATATGTTTTACATAATTAGGAGGAATTTGCAACGTCGAAGAGAATCGAACACTCCACCTTGAAATCAACTCTCCAACTCACTTATCTCTTTTTCTTTCAGCTCGCTCATCTCCGTTTATCCCTAGCAATTGCATCATATTTGCCATTGGTCCTTTAGCTTCTTGTCGCTCAAATATCGCTTCTGCGCCCTCGCTAATCGCACCTTCGTAATCACTGAATGCGTGTTCAGCTGACTGCGTCACCTCTGAAATATGCATTAATGTCAATCCACAAATTTGACGCATAACAGGTTTAAGAATGTGCGTAAAGTCTCGTTCTATAGGTGGTAGGCCGGTGGTAATAGCTCATAGTGTAGTGCATGATTGTTCTGAAATAAATTTTTCAAAAAGTAATATTCAGCTCATGCAAAGATGGGATCTTGCGGTTTTCGATTCAAACTGCCGCCTGTCTACAAAGAACTCCTTGTCGTTCTCCAGTCTAAAAATTTCTGCTTGGCATTCAGCATTAAACAGGGAGAGTGACAGATGAACTGGCAGCAGTTTGATTTAAAAACCGAATGGTGCCTTCGCTGTCTCCTGGCCAAGAAAACTTGGTAGGCTAAATAAAAATGTAGTTAGAACTCACGGGCTTCACTATACCTTCAAAATCAAACGTCGAGCCGGAAACTTTGAAAATCAACTTTTAAATTAAAAGTCGTTAATTTGACCGAAATGAGAATTAAATAGATATTGTATCTCCGGTAGATCGCAAGCTGGGATATGGAATAGGTTCCTCAAGCCGCTGGAGGTAGATAAGCTTTGGGTGGAAATGAAGCAATAAACATATGGCGAAGGCACAAAACGGGTTAGTAAAATGTTGGGGTGAAATCGATTTTAGTAAGTGAAATTCAGGGTGGGCCGTAAATGACGCACCAAAGCATATAAAACAATTCTGATAATTATAACAAAAGGGTGGGCCGTAAGTTACGCACCCAAGAATTAAAAGTAAATTGTGATGTGAAATAATGTAAATATCTTTTCTTTGGGTATCTGTTAAATTTAATTTCAATTATCAATATTGTTTAATATGCTTTGGTGCGTTATTTACGGCCCACCCTGTATAGTATAATATAAATTACGACCGATTTTGTATGTGCCCGACAAGCTTGTAGCTAAAGAAAATTATTTAATTTATCCCTAAATGCGAAATGTCGGTGTTTCATCTTTCCTGTGTTGCTATGGTGATTTTCATTCAAAACATGGCCTCAAACAAACGCTGTTAGCAGCTGAGCAAAACAACCAAGCGCTACAGTTTAAAATTTTTAAGCATTTTTGCAACGAGCAATTTTATGTTTTTTTTATTAAATTCATTTATTTTTTTACTTTAGGTCACATTGATATTATCAAAAAATGTTGTTAAATCCCACAAAATTTGAGAAATCACAGCACGTGTTTTAGAAACATGCTTATACAGTGTATTACTAACGGGTGCGCAACCAAATTTTGCTAAGGGGCAGTAAACCAAAAGCTACAGCAAAACTTTTCTATTTGAAATACATACTACATCAACCACCTGGCATCTTTGAAAATCAAATGCATCTCAAGTATATCGAAGACGAGGTTCTGGGGACGGAGCTTTTAGCCGCTGGCAATTTTAGTAATTTTTTTTGGAAAAAAAACAACCATTTTTACTCTACGGAAGAATTTTTGCACAGTTTAAAGCCATCGGAAAAAATAACGGCCAAATTTGAAAAAATGAAGTTGCTAAGCTCTTTCAACCTCTTCACTTACTAACCAATCCGAAGCGCGTTTAAAAGCTTAATTGAATATTTGAGTAAAATTTTTTAATCGATTAGCGTAGGGGAGGAAAGTTTGCTACTCCCTTATATGCCATGCGTGATTGTATGGACGACAGAATGAAATTATTCACAAACGGCACGTATTCACTGTTCGTTTCGAGGTGTAGCTACACGAGTAACGTCAAATGTTCACTCAAATTTTGCCTCTTTGAGAGTATGCTTAAACGTTCCAGTCAAGAAAGTCATTGTGGTCCAAAACATGACTATGTTTTTTGCTTTTTCGTGTTTTGAAGTCTGAAAGCTTCATGTAGTGGAGTTTTTACTATGTGAAACTGAATCGTTCGCAACTATCTCAACTGCTATACTGCATCACCTTTCATCTTTCCGAGAATTTTCTCTGCTTGCGCCGTCATTGATATGTCGTTGCAATTGCTTGTAATCTCTTCAATTTCACAGTCATCTGTCGCGCCATCAGTTATGATGTTATCGGCGAATTTTGGTGAGGAAAGTTTTTGACAAAATTGCTCACTCGTGTGAGGATCAAACTCGCGCTGATTTGTTTCATACACAGTGATCCCCATGCGAACTGCCATCAAAATTTATCTAAAGCAGCATGATTCTAACAGCTTGATTGTGTTACCAGCAAAGTGGAGGAGAGGGTTATTTTAATGTATTGTCATTTGTTGAACAAGGTATGGTGACTAGTCATTAATAAAGATCTAACAATATCTGGAGTTTCGCCGCCCTACTCGTTTGTTAAAACCACTGCATGTTGTGTTAACTCGACGTGTTTCATACGCAATTCAAATTACAAAGACCGGCACAGGGAACGTAAGCAGAGGCCTCCCAATTAAAAAATGTAAGCTTCCAATCTATAGTTTGTAACAGAGATGGAAACCGGCCGGGTCGACCGGCACCGGTCGGGTCGACCGGCCGGTCGGGGCGAGAATCTTCGACCGGTTGGTCAAGGCGGTTAAAAAACCGGTCGAATTCTCGTTTCTGGCAACTAAAAGACATCTAAGCACCAACCGAAATATACTTATATATTTTATCATAAATAAAACTTTTTATAAAAAATCAGTATTAACAAACCACACCGTTCGAAAACACTTGTTGAATGCTTTCAAGCTGTGACTAATATGCTGTGACCATTAAGACATGCACATCCAGGGACGTATTTAGGGTGGTAGTATTTTGCAATGCCTCCCGATTTTGGGCCACAGCACAAAGCAAAAAAGTGCAAAATATAGGTTAAAATCGCGTGATCAGATTCTCATAAAGCATGCATGTGGAAGAGGCTTGCGCTACCTGGCATTTTAACATCATTTTAATCAGCTTAAAAGTAGAAGTGGCGCAGATTTCAGATTTTTTACCACATGCTAAAATCTTGTTGCTTTGAAAAGCTTGTTTCAACTTAAATTTACCACAATCTACACTGGACAAGAAAGACATAGCTCTTATTTTTTTTTATATCTAACAAACCATTGCTTGTTCTGAAGTAGCAGCATTTCTACAAACTGCTGGGGCACATTATATTTTGAATGTTTTCCAGCCATTGTCATAACAGTTTAGTGTTTTCAATGAAAATAACGGACGCGTTGCATTCATCGGGATAGTTATTCATAACGATTTCGTACTACCGATGAGTTTATTTATTGGTTTAACGTTTCGCTTCCCAAACCGGGAAGCTTCTTCAGAACAATTTTCGGCTGTGCTGCCTTTGCAGTTACAAAAAGATAAATGAGTAAAAAATAACAGCAGAAGATAGGTAACAGTAAAAACATACGAACATCACAATACTTGTACTGTTATACCCAAAAACATTAAAATGATGGAGCAATAACATTATATAATATTGAAAATTATGTCACTAATAGCGTGAAAAAAAGGAATATTGAAAAATTATGTCACTAATAGCGTGAAAAAAGGAATACTGAAAAATTATGTCACTAACAGCGCGAAAAAAATTAATAATATTCGTAACAACTAGCTGCTTCACTAACAGTTTGAGAAAGTATGAAAAGGATCTATTGCAAAGCATTATGTACTGGAAAAGCTTTTTAGCTCCACAAAGATTTATGTTAATTGTTTCGTCCGTGTATAAATCTCTGTGGTGCTAAAAAGCTTTTCCAGTACATAATGCTTTGCAATAGATCCTTTTCATACTTTCTCAAACTGTTAGTGAAGCAGCTAGTTGTTACGAATATTATTAATTTTTTTCGCGCTGTTAGTGACATAATTTTTCAGTATTCCTTTTTTCACGCTGTTAGTGACATAATTTTTCAATATTCCTTTTTTTCACGCTATTAGTGACATAATTTTCAATATTATATAATGTTATTGCTCCAACATGTTAATATTTTTGGGTATAATAGTACAAGTATTGTGATGTTCGTATGTTTTTACTGTTACCTATCTTCTGCTGTTATTTTTTACTCATTTATCTTTTTGTAACTGCAAAGGCAGCACTGCCGAAAAAAAGTTTAATGTTTGCTGCTCGGCAAATTACAAATAATCTGTCACCAATAGCTATAAAATTGTAACTTCATTTTTTGGCCTTCTGCTAAATATCATTAGAAAGAACGTCAAATAATTTAGCTTGTGCCCTCCAGTGCTTTTTATGCTTATTTTGTGCACGTTTTGCACTGCTCAAAACATGTCATTCAAACCGAAACTTAACCAAAAAAGGTCTTAAAATTGGGTCATTTTTGCAAAAAACGCAAAAAATTTTTTTGCGTTTTTTTCTAAGACCCCCGTCCAAAGTCACAAATTTTAACACCTCATCCATGCCCCTCCCCCTTTGAAAAATTTTTATTAGAAACATTGAACAGTGAACAAAAACCTTCTGTAAAAAACCGGTCAACCGGCGATGATTTTGAAATTTACCGGTCGGGTCGGGTCGAGAAAATCCTGACCGGTTCCATCTCTGGTTTGTAAAATTAAAAACTGTATCAGCGTGTCCAGATTTCATTTAAACTATAAAATACTTTGTCCAGCACGTCATCGTCATGGCTTGCTTATTTGCTGAAAAGAATTTACGTCGACTCGGTAACAACATTGAACCAAAGCCGTTAAGAGAAATTTTGGGCCAGGGGTGGGGGGGGGGAGCAAATAAAACAAACAACCTCCCCCAAGGCAGGGCTATTGAAAGAAATTTCTGAAGAGCATACAAAACAAAGGTTTTTTTAGGATGTGGAACTATTTGTCTCAAATGGAACTCCCCTCCCCAAAATTGCCGCGCCTGGGTACAATTACCCCCCTCTTAACAGGTTTGCACTGTTGATACAGTATAAGAGCCAACAAAGCAATTTTAGGTCAAAATTATTAATGTGATTCCATTTCAAATTTTAACTGTCCATTTAAATAAGTAACTCCGAAGCAAATATTGCCATATGCAGTTTTATACACTACTTTCTATTTTTGAACGTTCGGAAGATTTTGTTATAATATTAATTCTTTGGCAAACGATGTAGTTGGAAAATCTTAACATTTTAATCATAAAAATTATAGCCAATGTGATTGAGATTAGTGTACTTTAAACGTTTCGGTCCTCTGTTGCTGCCATTATCAACGAACAGCTAAACTATTATTATGGAACTACATAAATTAGTAAAATTGCATGCTAGCAACTACATATTTTTATTTTTCTGAAGAAAATAATACGGAACAATAAAAGAAAAATAATGACTGGAACGTTTAAGTAATCTCAATATAAAGCAAAGAACCAAAACGACAGCGAACATTTTTTTTCTGTAAATGAAAAAATTTTTGTTAACAAAGAAAAAAAATTTCGCTCACGTTTTTGCTCTTTGTTTGAAATTGAAAAGACAAATTAGTTTTGGGGCAATAGTTTCATATCCCAAAATGCTAGCACCATAAAAATTTGTAAAACTAGTGGTTCTCATTAGGCACAATAAATTCGCAAAGTTTTAACTGATAAGTTCAAATCATTTTTTAAATATTACTAATTCCATTTAGCATTAATAAAAACTTCAAAAATCACAAGTTTTGAGCTCTTTTTCTCCAAACCATGTGATCTAGCGTCGCCAAAAATGCAGGTGCACAACTTCATATACAGACCTTTCATATCTCCAAATTTCCAAGTTCTTGCTTGGGCGGTTTTGGAGTTTTTGCTGATAGAAAAAAAGTTTTTAGTAGAAAGAACAAAATAACTAAATAAACTAGAAGTTTATTTTTCGAGGAAAATATGACGGGACTTCCGCCAGTTCAATTCACTCGCATTCTTCCCTTCATACTTCAAAGGTTAAATAAATAATACATATTCCTTTTGTGCATACTATTGTATTGAAAGTTGGCAAAATAAATCTGAATCTGTGTAAAGTGAAACTAAACTTTTGCAGAAATGATTTAACTTGTAACCAAACACTATGATTTGTGTTTGAGAAACTACTAAAAAAATGGAGATCCATAATCGGTGGATGTTTGCCCTAGGCCCTAACTGATGAAGTTAAGGCCTTAAAATCGATCATATCCATTTTTAGAATTTAGTTATTTTCTTTGGCGAGTTACAGCCCTAATTGTTTCACTAGCTCCTCTGCTTTTAGATCTCTATGCTCATCAGTATCCAACTAGCCAATCACGTGCTAAAAGCGAGCATCATCTCGATTCCGCTGTGTAAAAATATCATTGAATAGAATACGGCACAGAATAGTGAAGCAGAATCTTTCTGAAACAATCAAACTAGCGGTATTTAATTAGAATAATAATTTTTGTTTCCAAGCAATAATGACTTGTGTGACCAATTCAGTATTCTAACCCAAGACATATATTTGTAATTTGGAATCGACCAATGACCGACAAGGTATTTTAACCCAGCTCTTTTTATTCACCACAGTTTTAAACTAGGGTGCCTCGTAAAGAAAAACCAAAATTAGTGTGAAGCACATTAAAACAGAATTGCTAAATATTCTTCCAGGGATGTATTCTTCATAGAGAAATAAATCTGAAACCCTCTGATCACATATAATGCAAAAACAAAACGATGGAACGTGATTTTGTCGCACGAAAAGAAAAAGTTGATTTCAATTTGTTGGTGGTTTGGGTAAAACCAAAGTCCGACTAGCTCAGTATTTGAATCCAGCTCTGTACACTCAGCACTAGCTGAAATTTTGGCGTCTTTCAGTATCACGCCATCAAAGCACATCCGAACCAACGACTAAAATCAATTATTAATGTTTGTTTAAAAATAGGAAGAGAGTTTTGGGGCAATATGTTGATACCCCGAAATGTTAGCGCCATAAAAATTTGAAAATTAGTACTTCTCATTAGGCCCAATAAATACGTAAAGTTTTAACTGATAAGTTCAGGCCAATTTGTGACAACAAGAACTATCAAAACTCCCAAGTTTTGGGCTCATTTCCCAAAACTACGAGACCTAGCGGCTCCAAAAATGATGGTGCACAACTTCATAAAAAATAGACTTGTCTAATTTTGCATGCGGAAGTCCCAACGACTGAAACGAAAAATCAAAACAGGCCTAACACAGCTCTTGAATTAAAATTTTCCATCACATTGAAAAAGAATTTCACCATTACATCAAAACCCACTAACCAGACTCCAAGTTGAGATTTATCCACAATACCAACAAATTTAAACATTAATTTCCGATAAAACAATCCCTTAACAACAACTAACAATTGAAGTAATATAGTGTATCGACTCAACTATTCATGTGGATCTTTTCACATCGTACCAAACCCGAAGGAATCTAGCAAAACGCCTGGAAGAACACCAATCAAACCCCAACTCTCCAATTATCTCCAATCCAACTCTTTACGCTACACCAACAAAGTTGATTTTCATAACCCACAAATACTCACTGCCCAGACAAACGCAAACTTTTGATCCTATAATCACTATAGGTGTACATCCATAGGCGTTACCAGAATTTTTGATTGGGGGGAGGGGGGCAAAGCACAAATCATATGCAATGATGTCATCAGAAATTTTCGACAGAGGAACTTTTTGTGGGGCAAAGATATTGTAGAATGGACGATCAGAAGCCATGGCCTGGTTTGGCACTTAACCAGGATTTTGCTAAAGCGAGAAGGCTTTAAACCAAAAGTTAAACGCGAAAATGTCTAAATTGGAAGACGTGTGTTGAGTAAACTAGTCTGACTTAAACCTATCACAGACTGGGTCTCCCCTGCTGACTATGCCTATGCCCCTGGCTACGTTTATGCTTATGCCGACTCCTCAAACCTAATCTCAACCTCGCCTCACTCCTTTACTTCTCCAATCCGCATTTTTAATGCTTAAAAGAAAATAGGTCTGTTTTGATTGTTCATTTTTGTCATTACTAGGATGTACTGTAATTTGTTTAGTTCTACAGTTCGTTAGTAATGACACCAGTAGATGGCCGAAATGTTCGAAATACAGTAGGCTTAATCTCAATCACATTGGCTGTAATTTTTATGATTTAAGTTTTAATTCTGTAAGCAATAGTTTCGTCCAAAAAGTATATTTATTTTTAAAAAATACTAACTGATTGATTGCTCCACATTTATCCTCCACTAACGAGGAAGCGACGGTGGCGCTTTTATTTTGAATGAATCCTCACTCGCTTTGGAGTTGAACATTTTCCAAGCTTTCCTATTGAAGTTTGACGTCTTCCCACTTAAATTTACTGCTCGTTCGAAGCAACCAAGCAGAAATGATCATCGTAAAGCGCCTTATCCAAGGACGCAACAACGAGACCAGGGTGCGGGTTGAACACAGATCTTGCGATCGGGGTTATCGTAAACACGACGCCTTCACCCTTTGTTATATTTAGTGAGTATGCTTTCGGCCACGTTGCCGACGAAGGAGTTACCTCTTTTTTGAATTTCTTTAAATTCGTAGGAAACAAATCGCATTTACTTACATTGCAGCAGCCATGCAGCAGCCTAAATTTGATGATTAATTCGCTTGCTGGAAATTTCTCGCAATACTGATCAGATTTTTTCAGGTCTGTGCCCTCTATCTTCTACTAGTTTGCGATGAACTTTAAAAGGCCTCTTGCATTTGAATGGATTGCTTTTCTCCACCTTGTTTAACCACACAATAGAAAAGCCGCTAACAATCAAACTAGGTAAATAACATGAACCGATAAAATCGTGCTAAGTTCGCTGCGCATTTGAGTCTTTGACGACCGTTGAAGCGAGAAGTGAACAACAACGAGGAATTTTTGCTGCATCTACTGCTTTTTCGGTATGTGCTTTAGCTTAAGTAAAATTTCTTACTTCTACAGGGGCAGATCCATAAATTTTTGCAGGAGAAGAGTCCGCTCAAGATAAAATATTTTTGCAAACGTTTTTGTTCGATTTTTCCTCTCAGTGTAATTGCTTTAGGTGCAACTAGCCACCATGTGAAATTCCGAAATAAATTTGTTGATACTGGCTGCATGTTAGTCAGTAGTGTAAAAAGTACTCGAAAATTGTTATCAAGTAGAAGTTTTGTTACTGACAAAAAACTACTTGAAGTAAAGTACAAAGCACTGACTTGAGTAAAAGTAAAAAAGTAGTGATTTTAAAAGTACAAGTATTTCTGAAAGTATCCAAGCAAAATAAACAAACTATTCAATCGACATATGACAACTGGTCGACTACTTTCGCATCACTGCCACAAGCGCTTGGTCTTCTAACCCCTCCGTATCACAAGTCACGATTTATCTATTGTTTTAAGTTTTTTGTTATTATATTCAAGACAAGCAATTAAAAAGAAGAACAACCGCAAGACTTCGAGATTTGAAAATCATGCTGCGCAGAATTTACATAAAATCATTTCATACCATCTTTTATCAAATTCTCATTCACTGTCATTGTTAAATTAATATGCTGAAAAGTAAAAACATTGTGGACGCGTCTTATCAGTCTATAATCTACTGTATCTACAGGTTGGGCAAAATTCGCGCACCATAGCTAATTTGGTATATTTTGCGATAAAATTTCTTTGGATTAATTAATAAAAATTAGTGCGAATTTTTATGAATGAATTAATTTCTCATGTGAAAGCAAGCAAAAGCCTGAAAAACATTACGTCACTAAATCACACAAAACTATTGTTGATAGCCCATTTAAATAGTTTTGGGTCTCTGCTGGAACAAAATTGATCATCATATTGAAAACATTTTGGAATTATATTAGCGCAATAATTACAATGCTGTACAATAATGTGTATTGCATATATGCAGAGCTGGGCACCCGCTACTTGAAAAGAATAGCGGCACTGCCGCTATATGGCAAAAAAGCAGCGGCGCTACCGCTTATCGCTATTCAAATAAAAAAGTAGCGCCGCTGCTGCTACTTGCATGCAAAACAGCGGCCGCTGCCGCTACTTTAAAAAAATAAGTAGTAGAAAGAACGATGGCATTGAAACATAGTATCTAATGGTGAAATTTCACCCTTATTTACGAAAGTTAATTATTCAAGCTTTTAATACATCAGTACAGGTTACAATTGGCATTAGCAAGCTTAAATGGTAGACAAGAAAGCAATTCACCATTCAATTAGTTGTTGGCATGCTCCTTTCAAAAAACAAGCATTTCAAAATGCGGATTGGTCAAACCAGCGCTTTGGAAATTACTTAGGAAGTTATCCTTGGAAGTTACACTAGGAAGCTAAATTCCTTATCGCATTTTCTACACAAATAAAAGGCAATAAGAAATATCGACTCAAATAAGTTAAGGTTTTGCCATTAAAGCACGATGACATACATTATTCAGCTTATGTACAATTCTATTCTGGCTGTTATAGCTGTAAAGTAGTCGATCTGTTCATCACACGCTCGGCCCTCAACCACTAAAATAATTCCTCACGTAGAGATCAGACAGAAAAATTTGTCAATCGACCGTGTTGCAAAACATTTCCCAGAGTTTTGCAGGAATTCACGTCCCTGCGATGATTTTGTCCAACTTTGACATAAAAGTAGATCGAGCGTTTAAGATATTGGTGTTTACAAAGTCGAGGTAGATGCGTAGTAATGACGTGCACGTTAAAGCAAATGATGCTCAATGCGATTCACGTTACACTAAGTATTTTTTCTACGAGTATAACTCCATAACTAAGTTGTCTTTGAGCTTATTTATTACCTGGTTCTATTTGTTAGTTCAATTCTCAGCGCGCAGTAAGTGCAATTCTCAGTTTTACTGTTAACTGTTGTAGCAAAAATTTTTTTTACTACACATTGATGTAACTACTCACGCCCGGCGCTACGGAGCACAGGCGTAGCCAAAGGGGGGCAGGGGGCCCGGGCCTCCCCCAAATTGAAATGCGACCAATGATAAAAATGGGACAAAAAAGTCCATTGCTTCATCAGCTTCTTTTAGCATTTTTCGCGTACAACAGTAATTAACAATAACATTGACAACAAGGGGGCCCCCTCAATTAATTTTTGCCAACCAATTAAAAAATTATATCCCGGCTGAAATTAAGGGCTTTTATTTTGAAAGTTGCTACCTCGGGCTCTCATCTAACCTTTTTAAAAACGTAATGCAATAGCCAGGGCGGGATTTACCATATGCCACAGTGCCAGGGGTCCTGCGCTCAGATAGTGAGACTTTATTTTTGGTCTACACTTATTTTTGGCAGGAAGATGTTGCGAAAATCTCCAAAGGGCCAGGGGCCTCGCGCAATATAAATCCAGCCCGGGCAATAAAATGGTAAGTAGGCATAATCATCTATTGTACGGTTTTCAATAACAATTCACCTCCACCTCGCCAGTTTTTAAGCAAAAAAATGCTTTAGAAAAAAAAGGAGAAATGCTCATTGAACAAATTATTGAATTTGAATTAAGGGAGCCTGGGGCCCCTTGACCTTACATGCACTCCTACAACTTGTTATTTCTATATTGAAACAAAAATCTCTACGGAAAATCTTAGAGTGATTATTATTATTATTCACTACTAAAATACTTACAAAATTTAACCAAAAATGGAAAATTATATACGTATTTTGTACCAAATTATAAGTAAAAGTAGGATTGAAACAATTCAATTTTTTTCAATTGGCTTTCAAATGTTAAAAATCTAGTTCTTTTAAATGGTTCTGAGCACATGCAAAATGTGATCCAATGGTATTAAAATAGCTTTTTTTTCCAAAAAATTGCAAAAAATCGCCTAGCGGCTGGAGGCTTCGTCCCCAGACTCCCGTCTGTGATACGTTTGAGTTGAACTAGTCTACTTATACTAGGGTTGCCAACCGTCCTGGAATGCCCGGGACAGTCCCGGAATTGACGTCTGGCGTCCCGTGTCCCGGACCGGACCACGTCTGTTCCGGAATTTACTGACAACAAAGACGTGCTAACATATAAGGCCATGTAAGCATGTTGGCTTCGTTCAAAACTGGAAACAGATGTAATTTACGCGAATATTTTTGTAAATAAAAGCAGTTTAAATCATTCTGTATGCGTCGATCAAATAAAAATGCGTTGAAAGTAATGTTGGGGACAAGATGTTTCGTCAACTGTGACGTCCTGATGACATAACAATCAAATAAGTTATATCGCACTGTTAGCTGAACTGATGATGAAAATGAACTTTCATATGTCATGCAATGAGTTTTATGCATAGGTGGGCACAAGTCCGTAATAATTAATCGTTAATCCGTTAATAACGATGCTAACTTTTTCATTAACTCGTTAATCCGTTAAAAGTTTTTTCATGTTAACGGACTAAATTCACTTCCGTTAAGTGCTGTTAACGGACTAAAGTAACTTCCGTTAAGTTCTCTTAACTTCCGTTAAGGGTTTTATCGTTAGTATCTTGCAGCTTCGTTGTGCATTTGAACTTGTTTTTATCTTGAAATTAGATTAGACTGTAAAATGTAACTTTCAAAACACAAAAAGACCACCATAGCAATAAATATTTCCTTGCAATCAGCTTAACAGCATCAATACGTGTTCTAGAAGCGAGTGAATAAAACGAAATATAAGTTGCACGCAAAATGTTAACGGACTTTATTAACTTCCGTTAATTAAAGCTGAAAGTAATGGATTAACGTTAACGGAGGTGTGAAGTTTGTTAACGGACTAGTGGTTAACGAAGCTAACGTTTTGCGTTAACTTGCCCACCTATGGTTTTATGACTTTATCAGCAAAGACAAAGATCTTCTTAGAGTGGCGAAATCACAATAAAATTACAAATTTAAATGCCAGGACTGAGTTTTTGTTCGAGTTCTTGTAACTTCTTGGGCGGCATATTGCTCAATTTTTTGTCGCGCTCTAGCGGCTCTACACATGGTGGAAATAATAACCAACGAAGTTAACACATTGCGTTAAGTGCAACAAAAGCTGAGCAGTAAAGCGCCCTTTATTTTTTGTTAGAGTTAGATCAAATGGTGTACATTTTTTCTATTTTAGTGTTTTTTTGCATTTATGCTTCAAAGATTTACAATTTCACACATTTTCTTTGATTATGATAAAACTATTTAGAGGCTGGGACAATAGCGTAGCCAGGGGGCGGGGAGAGGGGGGAACTTTTGAGAATGAGAAAAAAACTACGTTTTTAGCACTTTTGAGACTGTTAAATGCACTAGAGGAGACTAAATAGTGATTTGAAACTTCTTTTGAAGCATATATTTGGAGGGGGGGCTAATTTGTTGAAAATAAAACTAAAAAATAAATGAAAACTTTGAAAAATGGTCAAAAATACGCAATCAAATTTGATCGCAAGTGTAAAAATGCTAAACATAGGTGTCATCAACAAATATACTATAAACTAAGGAATAGGAGAGGGGCTATTCAGTATTAGTTAATTACGAATTATTTCTCTCAAAGTTCTTTTCTTGAACCCCCCTCCCAATTATTTTTCTCTATACTATAAACTGCATACGAAATATCAATCAATCAATCGTTTATTTTGTCGCGATTACAACACAGTTTCAATTGATATCATCACGAAAAAGTAAAAACAAACGATTAGTAAAAAAGCAGCTTGAAAAATTTAGGTGATTCGACGACAGGGAGGCTACGAAAAGACCTCATCGGTCATCGAGTCAAAGCAGCCACCCTATATGTCCGCAATTCGAAGAGAATTGTTGAACGTTAAAAAAACAAAATGCTAGTTTTTCTTTTTAAGAACTTTAAGTCTATCAATTGCTCGAGTAAAACGCGACAACAAGTGGTCAAGCTCATAATCAGATGTACAATTGTAATAGATATTCTTTGAGTTTGACTTTAAAGGAATGCTTGGGAAGATTTTGTATTTCCATGGGTATTGAGTTCCACACGGAAACACCCTGATACCTGATGCTACGTTGCAAGCGGTTAGTGCGATAAAGAGGAATATGCAATTTGTTTTTGTTTGAACTGGATCTGGTAAAGCGATGGGAGTTTTGCAAGGATTTTTGGAAAAGATGAGAAAATACGGAAGAGGATGGCAGTTTGTCATGTAAAAAATCATGAACTAGTTTGGCAATTTCAAATTTATACAAATCAGTAAGTTTCAGAATTTTTAGTTGACCGTAAAATGGAGTTAGACTTTCTCTGGTAGTACCACCACCTACAATTTTAACAGCTTTATTTTGAAGACTTTCTAATTTACTCATATAGGTAGGAAATGTAGATCCCCATGCGACCAATCCATAAAGAAGGTGAGGGTGAAATAGTGCGAAATAAATTTTACATAATGCCTCCCGAGGCAGCACGGCTTTCAATCTATATAGTATTCCGACGCCTCTAGATAATTTGCTTTCGATGATTTTTAAATGGTTCTGAAAATTCAGTTTGGAATTGATCATAACTCCTAAATATTTAGCAGTTTCTGAGATTGTTATCGGGGAATTATCAATTGTGATATTGACGTTAGTAATTTGGGTGTTTAGTTTTGGGGAGATTAGGATTGCGGTAGATTTTGATGGGTTTATTGTTAGTTTATTGGCATTACACCAATTATGGAGTTTTTTTAGTTCCATGTTCATTTTATCCTACAAAGTCCTTACTTTTTCATGGTTAATTATTAGGCAAGTATCATCAGCAAATAGCCTTGGTGAGGTTTCAATAGCCGTGGGCATGTCGTTAATATATATCAGAAATAATAGGGGGCCTAACGTACTTCCTTGTGGGACTCCGAAATTATTCCGCTGTGTTTTAGAGTTAACACCATTTAAGCTAACGAATTGTTCTCTTTCAAGATAAGAGTTGATAAGATTTAGCGGGGAGCCACGTATTCCGTAATGGTCGAGCTTACATAGTAGGGTCCTGTGACAAACAGTGTCAAAAGCCTTTTTTAAATCAAGAAATATCGCTCCAGTGCAATGTTTTTTATGGATATTGTCATAAGCAGTAGTGACAATGTCTAATAGAGCGTGTGAAGTAGAAATATTCTTTCGAAAGCCGTACTGCTCCGGAATTAGGATCTTATGTTTATCAAAAAAACAAACGAATCGTTTATACAGCATTCCCTCAAAGATTTTTGAAAAACAAGTAAGGATAGAAATCGGCCTGTAGTTGCTGGGGTTGCTTTTGTTCCCATTTTTGTGAATGGCGACAATTTTTGCTATTTTACAAACATCAGGAAAAATACCATTTTCGAAGGAAAATTTGACAAACACACAAAGATAGTTGGCAATTACAAAAGGGGCTGTTTTAAGGAAGAAAGGAGGAATATTGTCATGGCCGACAGCTTTGTTCACATTAAGGGAACAGATGAGTTCCACGATTTCATTGACAGTCGGAGGCTCAAGAAAAAAAGATGAAGCTGTGCGCTTTTTTAAAAAATTTTTAAAAGGTTCGTTAGGTTGCAATAAAATGTTGTTGGCTAATTTTTTATCAATAGTGCAAAAAAAGTTATTCTTCACATTTATCTGTTACGCTACAGTTATCGCATATTTCACTGATTTGGGAACTAGTAGTAGGTACTTTAGATGTTTTTCCCGACGCAGGAAGTAATTTTCGTAAAATTTCCCATGTCTTTTTCGCGTCACCTTGGTGGTTTTGCAATTTAGATTCAAAATAGGAACGTTTAGACATTGCTTTTATTTTAGTAAGCTTGTTGGAGTATCGTTTGAAAAACAATTTTTGACTTGCATTACCGTACAGAAAATGGGTTTTAAACATGAAATTCTTCTTAATTGATGTTAAAATTCCTTTAGTAATCCAAGATTTTTTAAGCAATTTTCTTTGCCTTCTTGAATACCTTTTTCAGGGAGCATGTTGACTGATAGTTTTAGATATTAGTCTGTAGAATTCATTGAAAATTTCATTAAAATTGTTTCGAGTAAGGTCAGGGACACTTGAGAAATAATTGGCCAGAGTTTGATTCAAGTCTTCGTTAAACGTGTCGCTGTCAAATTTTGATTTGTCGCGATAATAGCCAAATGATTCTTCAGCTTTTTTATAGGTAGGCACATTACCTATTTGGCAGTAAAGCGGGTAGTGGTCGCTAATGACTTGCGTTTGTATTACTCCGGGTTCAAGACTATGCTTAATGTCATTCGTTAAAACGTGGTCAATTATTGTGGCACTAACGTCAGTGACTCTGGTTGGCAATGTGATAAGCGGTAGAACACCATGACTTAGTAACATATTTATATACCGATTAGCAGCGGTTGATCGATGAACGGGAGATATGTTGATGTTAATATCGCCAAGAACGAAAAAGGTTTCATTGCTTGAACATAATTCAGTTATACAAGTTGACAGATCTTCGATAAAATTGTCTACCTTAGAAGCATCAGGGTGACGGTAAACAATGCCCAATGGTAAAAGTCCAGCCCAAATTATTGTTTAAATGTATCCATAAAGATTCAGAATTTGCGAGTGCAAATTGGTTTCGGCATATTCTAAAACTCATATCATCATGAACATACACTGCCACACCGCCAACCCTATTAATCACAGGACTAACGTGAGCAAAGCTGTAATTTTCAAGGCCAAGATTTAGAAGGGGTTGAGATATAATTTGAGATTCTGAGATACATATAACATGAGGTTTATGTTTCAGAGGTTCTAAAAAATCAGAAAAGGAGTCGAAATTTTTATGCAAAGATCTCGCATTCAGATGTAGTAGCATCAAGGTATTACGGTCGTTAAAATCGTTAAAGGTAAAATTAGCATCACGATACTTGCATTTTTTAATGTTTTTTGTAAGTGAGCCGAACAAGCTGTCGCACAAGTCGAACTGATCAACAAGAATATTTGTGGCTGTTTGACTCGGACAGACAAAGTCGAGTAGATCCCCGTCATTCGAAGTATCAAACGCCGTGCCATTGATTGCAGGAGAGCAGTCAAGTTGAGTGGGGTTGAAAGAATTGTCAAGACTCATTATGAACAAGGTGAGCACATGAAAAAACAAAATTCACAAAGTCAGCAAACTGCACTGAAACACAACAATACACTAGCCCTGAATTAATAGGAAAAAATCAAATTCTATCAGACTGAGCAAATTTGGCTATTCGTTAATACGAAGCAGAGCCAGGTCTTCTAGTCTAACGGTAGAATTACTGAAAAAATAACTCTGTCATTGAATATTGTAAGAGTATTAAGTCCAAGAGTAAGTGTGACCAATCCAGTCATGTTATAATTATACCACGTGTACCTGTAGTAGCATCAAAAAAGGAATAGGGTATAGTACTGTATGTTTACGACTCATTAAAAAATTAAAGTCAATTATTATTGGGGCAAATATGGTGATAAAATGAGTATTACATAAGAACACTTTGTAAGCCATCTCTGAGTTGGGCAACGGCAAACGCAGTTTAGTTAAAAGCTCGTTTACCTTCAATTAAAAGACAGTATTCACCATTTTTAATCATCCAAGTTGCCTGTTTCTGATTGCGCCGGGCTTCCTTGTAAAGAGGAAGTAACTTCTTTTTTTGTTGGTAAAGCTCGTTTGGCAAATGTTCAGTCACAAACACTTGGCTCTTCGAGTCCTTCTCACGGTGCTGATTGTAAGTTTTCAAAAATTTCAGGCGCTGCATAATCATTACTTTATCGTTGTTGTTTGCCAGTTTAAAAATTATCGACCGGTTGACTTTGACACCATTAGTTTTAAGAAGATGTTGGGACAGTCTGTGTACGTCGACCACTTTCAAGTCATTCGCTTTCTCTAACTGGAGGGCTTCAGTCAAAAAGTTTCGAAATATGCTATTGGTTTGAGTACGAGTCTCCCAGTCGTTATCCGGGTTTTCTTCTAAGCCGTGCACTAATAAGTTGAATCGTTTGTTATAAGCATCTCGACTAAGTTGTTCACGTTTAATGGCCTCAATATAATTTTTAGTTTCATCAGTTAACTCGGCAATTTTCTGTTCCTGCTCATCACACCGCTTTTTAAGATCTTCAAGTTTGCTGACGTCAGCCTTTTTTTCCACAATTTTATCTATTTTCTCCTCGTACTCGTCAAGTGTACTTTTTAGTTCATCAACTTTACTAGCATCAGCTTTATTATCAAGAATTTCTTCTATGGCTTCACATCTTTTGGTAAATTTTACATCCAATGACAAAATTTCTGTGTGATAAGCAGCAATTGTTTCCTCAAGTTTGTCAAGGCGCTTCGTCACTTTTTGTTCAATAATTTTCTCAAACGTTCGGATCATATCTTCCATTTTTAATAAAACCTGTAGTAGCTAAGAATTTAGGTAACAATAATTCAACCAGTATAATCTTTTGTCAAATTATTTGCGCTTGTAATCTTTTACTGCCAACGCTTGAGACCTGTTCAACTTTTTGCTTTGTTTTGATAAGCGTTACAGCTGCAGCTGCCGATCTCTGCCAAATTGCTTCTGCTCAAAATTTGCGTGTTTACTCCATGACTGCAAATTGCAAACTGATTGCAAAATAGATTGCTCCGCGTGAGTTTTATTGAATTATTCGATTTTATAATTTACCAGCATCTAAATAAGAGAACTAAAATTTTACCATTAGCCACCTCCCAAATAGCCCATTTATGCAACCAGTTTAATCATGTTTGCACTGCCAATTTCTAAGCCACGTTTTAAAAGCATTATTTTTTTTTCAAAATAGCCCCAAAATGAAGTTATTTTTGCAAAAAAATGCAAAATTTTCGAGCGCTGGGGGCTCTGCCCCCAGACCCTCGTGCCTCCGGTGGCAGAGGGCTTTGACCCCAACCCCCCAGTCTCCGACGGCACGGGGGCTTCGCCCCCAGACCCCCAAAACAGCCCCCCCTATTGCGAATTTCTGGCTCCGCGCCTGGCCTGGAAGTTGGTTAATAACGCTGCTTGATCATCGCTCTATGATGCGCAGCACGCGCTGTTGCTTTTGATATCATTCGTGTGTCGTCAGCTTCTGTTGCATCAGTTTTCAAATTCTAAGCATTAAGGTGTCCCGGAAAGGTTAAACGCAAAGTTGGCAACCCTAACTTATACACGTCTACCAATTTAAATATTTTTTTTAACTTTTGGTTTAAGCGCTCTCCGTTTAGAAAACTCTTGTTTAAGTGCCAAACCAGGCTGCGGCTTCTTATCTTCCATTCTACGATATCTTTGTCCCACAAAAAGTTGCTCTTTCGAAAATTATGATGACGTTATTGCATGTGATTTTTGATTTGGGGCCCCCCAATCAAAAATCCTGGCTACGCTTATGCAGGGGGGAGGGGGAATTTTGGGCCGTGCCCCCCCCAAATCACTGCTTGTGCCCCCAAACGAGAATAAACTTTTGTGCTAGCACAAGAGGACCAGCGAACTTTTGCCCCAAAACAGGTCGCCACAAACGCTTTTTTTCTCTGAAACAGCAACACGTCAGATCGAGTAAACGTGATCAAATAGCTTAAGATTTTGCGATGAAGACCTTTTTTTATTTTTTTAGTCTTCACCTCCAAATTTGAGGGCAAAATCCATACTAAAGGAGGATAACATAGGATTTGCAGCAAATATTTACCAGATTGCTGCTGCATTCCGAATGCGTCTGGTCTCGGCTGCGTAAGTGTCCCCCCAAAAGTTTTTGTGCCCCGCGAAACACATTACTCTGGCGCCGGGCCTGTTACTATACTGTTCTACTTGCAGTCCACGAACTATAATGTGGTCTGTGACCAGATAGCCTACAAATCATCTTCATTTGTTTTACTAAATACTTGCATTTTGAGGAAACATCGCGGTCTTCAAGTTTTTAACAATTTATCAAACTGCAATTATCGCATTTTCCTTAAAGAGATACTGCTCGAAATCGGCTTCATTGAAATCGGTTTTATCAGTTCAAATTGGCCCGCTACTCGACCACACTATTTGTTCAATTTTGGTTCAGAAAAAATGGGACCTCGTACGATAAAACTTACCTATACATATAGTATACGAGCAACGACAAAACGTCACAAAGGTAACCTTGTATATTCTGCTAAACTAAAATAACGTGGTAACAAGGGCAGCAGACTGAAAGCAAGCGGAGAGTAGAGACTCCAAACGGTAACATGTGAAAATGTGAATCGAAAAAGTCTTCGGAGGAGTTTATTAGCAGTAGCGGCAGCGGGAGAAAATTTGCCTAACAAACAGCGCTGAAGCGCTGCCGCTTTTTCGGCTAAAAAAACAGCGGCGCTGCCGCTTGTCGCTGGTGACAAAAAAAAGCAGCGGCGCTGCCGCTACCGCTATCGAAAAAGTAGCGGCGCTAGTAGCGCCGCTGGTGAACAGCGCTGCTGTACCCATCACTGCATATATGGTGAGTGACTTCTGGCTCACTCGGTAGGATTTAGCTTTAGAAACGGTTATAGTAGTCGTAGGACGAATTTTTGGCATATTTGCATCTCTCTGTTTGCTTCTTTCGCGATCTACTTTCAATACAGTATACATATACGCCAGCAGTGCTGGGCACCGCAAGTGTTTTTTTTTTTTTGAAGTCCGCAGTCCACAACTCCGCTACAGAATTTCAATTTTCTTAATCCGCAACCGCAAGTCCGCTATTGCACATTTGAAAGCTTTAGTCCGCTACCGCGAGTCCGCAACGACGTTTCAGGATTGTTGAATCCGCAACCGTAATTTCGTAATTCTTGAAGCCCCAACGGCAAGTCCGCAACCACGTAATTCTTAAAGTCCTCCGCAACTGCATAATTTTTTAAGTCCAAATTATAAGTCCGCAACGAGTCAAAAAAGTCGAAAAAAAAGAAGTCGAATAAAAAAGATAGCAATTAAGAAACTGTGTATAGGCTGCATATTTGAATGTAAATAAACTTTTTTTCTTAACAGGTCGAGTAGGAATTTGACACTTGATATCAGCCAAGGACATTTTTTTACAAAAGTGCAGTGTTTTCGTGTAGTCCTACCTACAAACTGCTCAGCGGTAGAAGAATCAAACTCTCAGCCTATGAAGTCAAACTCTCAGCCTATGTAGAAGAATCAAACTCTCAGCCAAAATTCGACACACCTAAAGCCTTAGCGCAATCTACAAATCTACATCCACATTACCCGCAAATCCATAATTTTTCGCGGCACACTCGGCATCACCTTGTCAAACACTAGCGCCTCCTCATGCTCTCTCGGTGTTTTCCCTAACTTAATAGAAATTCTTAAATATTATAAATAACAACGCTAAAAATCTATTTTGTATTTTACCATTAGAGTAACAACGATGTTAGCATAGTAGTTTAATTTTAATTTCAGATGGAATAAAGGGGTTGAGAAAACGAGCGGTCGGGTTAGCTGAAATTAATTTGAAACTTTATGCAATGTCAAATGTTTATTGCATTAAATAGTTCGCCAATAAGTTTTAAGGAAATCGTTTTCCATAAATTTCGAAGCCCGCATATATAACACGATATAACTGCATTGAATTACATTTCTTTGTCAATTAGTTTACCAGTGCTGTGACGTGCTGTAATATACATGATGAAGTACTGTAGTATGCTTGGTGACGTAGCCTAAATTGAGAGCGCTGATTGGGTGAATACAAACGCTGTCGCGAACGCTGCCTAAAATTTCACTCTGGAGGCAATCTACGCGGTTTTCTGCGCGAACTAAATTTCATTCTTGTCCACTTTTCGGGTTATGTATCAACAAGTTAATTTTGTTTTATTATGACCTTTCTTTCGCGAATGCCGCCTTTGTGTTCGCGCCGCTTTCCGCGTTTGCGTTGTGTTCAAGCGGGCCTTAAACGCAGCCATTGCTTAAGAAGCCGATATGCATATTTAAATATAAATTATAGTTTATGGTTGAATAATTTAAGATTTTAGAAGCATTTCAGACTTAAAAACATTGTGTTTATTTCCCTCAGCTACATGACATTTTAATCAAACGATAACTGTTTCTTATGTTGCAACAGTTCAGTTTTCGTAAGCAAAAACAAGTAAACGCAATTCCACACGAATTTTACAACTTCGCTCAAACAATTGAAGATATTTTCGTAGAACGCTACGCTATTGATACGAAATTTGCAGGATCATTAGTCAACAATATAGAGCAAAATTTGGACAGAATTTTAATGGTGGCCTTTCAGCACGAACAAAACGCAACATAACAAATGATTATGTGTGTAAAAAAATTCCCAGCTTGTTTATTTTTATTTTTTATCTATAGTTTTATTTTGTGACGTCATATTTAAATGATGTCACAAATACAGCGAAATAAGCCTGAGCTTTAACGGTCTGGAGGAGATTAATTTTCATTTTATATGCCATAACAACAAAACGAACTAGAGCGAAGTATATCTTCAGTTAGCTCAGGCAAAAATGCTGTCTTTTTATGTTTAGGGCCATAAAAAATGGGGAAGGAAGTAATGCCGCCTCGATGAGAAAACACCCCTGAAATTTCAAAACAATCACTTTTATTTCGCATTATTTACATTCTTTCACGATGTTGCCATTATGAAGTCAATGTAGATACCCGGCTTTGCTTCACCTCTCAAAAAATGCTGACACACGTCACAATTAAGTAAACCTAGTGTATAATATTTATACTGTGCTAATACAGGGGTACCATATTTTCATGGACCAAAAAAAGGACAGTTCCGAAAAACGAAGCCCAAATAGGTCGTTTGCTGTAAATTCTAGGACGTTTAAAAATCGAGTTTGTAAAAAAGTTTGAGTGGCAAAAAAATTTTGATGCAGATAGACTGTATTTCATCCTTGGAGGTTTATATAAAAAGTTCTCCAAAAATTACCCAGCAGTTTTCGAGCAAATGGGGGGTAAAGTTGGGGATTTTCAAAACTAAAAATTACATATTTTCCGCATAATGTGCGGATTTAAATCCTTTTATCATTTCTATTTGCTTATTTTGACAATTTTTCAGATGCGCAAATGTCTAGTTTGGTTTTAAAGTTAAATTAAGCAATCCTCCCAAGCGCTCTCTAGCACTACTAGCGGCGAAATATTTCTTTTGTGTTTATTCAAGCTTTTAATAATTTTCCCCTTAATTTTTCAGTGACTAACCATCGATAAGAGTTTACTTTATTTGTTTGAACGTACAAAAATGACATAAACTTTTCCGAAAGCACTGGGCCACAGATAAAATTCAAAATACATTTATTTTGGGGCCTTGTTTGACTAGAAAACAGTTAACAAAAATCAATAAAATTAACTACAAAAACAAACTTGTTTCAAATGCTTGTTAAATATTTAAAATCAGTATATCAACTTATAACTGCACAGATATAAACAGGATTTTTGATGAGGGTGCTTGTGAAATGACGTAACCGGTCGATGATGACGTCACAAAATAACGTAACGAATGAATGAAACGTCACAATATAAATTGCAATATGAAGTTTTTGTCAAAATTTTGCAAAACCACAATACTTTTTGAGTTGATGAAAAGCAAAATCGCATTTTTTGGTAATAATCAATTTTTGATGGGTATGCTAGGTGAATTCTAACCCTAGGGTGCATCCGAAGCTAGTAGCAATTGAAGAATAAATTAGAACACTTTTGATTACTTAGGAAAGTGCAAAAAATAAAGCAAAATATGCTGGTTGCCGGTGATGTCTAAAGCTTCAACAATGTTTGGAGAAATCAAAACTTATTCTATAATATCACCGATCACAATTGTCGTGGTCATCAATCATCACATTCAAGTTGCTCGTTACGTGTTCGATATTTGAAGCAGACCTGGAGTCTAGGACACAATGTTCGAGGCCAAGGACTGAAAAAAAATTCGAGGCCAAAACCAAGGACCGACTTTTTAAGTACAGACCCTCTCGAGGCCAAGGACAGGATTGGTCGAGGCCAAAGCCAAGGACCAAGGACAAAATTTTAAAAAAAGCTATGGTCGGCAAACTTTGAATGTTTTTTAGCGCGAAAGTGTAAGACATTGCATTTCGTTAAGTTTTGCATGATAATTTGAAAATGGTAGTTTCTAAAAATAACGAATGTTATTTTGAAGTTTTACGCGTTAGCAGCAATTTTGAGTACGTTCCATAGCGGTATCGTGGTAATAAAACAGTTAAGACCGTTATGCGAAATGAGAGTAACTAACTTCTGAACATGGAAACGGTCAATTTTAAGACCTTAACTTCATCAGTTAAAACCCCAGAGTAAACGTCCTTTGAGTGATTATGGATCTCTCATCCCCACCGTTTTAATACTTTTTCCAAAACAACCTTTATTGTTTGAACGACTTCTTTTTGCAGATTTTTTAAAATGTTATCATAGTTTTTAAACCTTGTATAGCGACTACGATATTATTATCTAAAAGTATTGCAAAATAGAGTAAAATAATTTATGTTTTTAAAATGAATTAAGGTACCGTATCCAGTATTTGCAAGCCACGTCCTTGAAAAAAAACGGGGTCTGGGGGCGAGGGCAAAGTCCACATGCCTCCGTTGAACAATTTTAGTGACTTTTTTTTAACAAAAAAAAACAATTTTTGTGATTTTGAAAGAGGTGAAACAATTAAATTTTCAAAGCAATTTTAAAAAAGAAAATACATACCGGTAACGTAAAAGTTAAGTTGAAAAACTTTAGTTTTATCACATTTTCCCCAATCCTAATTTTAATTAAACTTTTTTTTACACATGATATCTTTCTCTAGCTTATTAATTGCCTATCGATGAATGAGGGCACGCGTTTCTGCCGCCAAACGTCACTTTGTAAAATTTAACATAAGGTATTTAATGGCAAAAATAACATGAGAATCTTAGCAGGGCTGTATCAAGGAGGAAGGCCTTGAAGAGATTTGCAATTTGTCCGGGGTCGCCCTCCCCCTCTGAAGAGCTCACAATTGTAGAAACGTAAAAATAATAAATCATTATTTTTTTCGAAAAAGGCCCAAATTTTTCATGGGAGCTTCTCCTCATCTTAATGACGTCGTGTGAAAAACTGATTGACTGCAGCGCGCATCTTTCCATCCATTCAAACAATAATAGTTATATTTAATTTCACGCTCACATTTTTAACTCCTCATGTAGCGTTTTTTTCTGATACAGTATAGTTTATTATTTGTAGAGGACAGAGATGGAGTCGAGGACACAACGTTCGAAGCCTAGACCAATGATACAAAAAAATCCGAGACCAAGGCCAAGGACTGACTTCTCGAGGCCTAGGACAGGAATGCTCAAGGCCAAGGACACAAGGCGCAGGTGTTCTCCAAAACGAAAAAAAAGGTCTTCGCGCCAGGAAATGCCAATTTCCAAGATAAAGTGAAAAAAGCTCGTGGCCATGGATCATTTTCAACAATTTAATGTCCTCGGCCGAGAGCAGGGCATTTTCGAGGACTTGCAGGCTTTAAGGCCAAGGATTTGACCTTCGAGGCCAAAGCCAAGGACTTCAAAATGTGTCATCGAGGACTTCGCCTCTGTTATTTGGGATTCTTAGCGGCGATTTTCAACGCAAAAATTGCTCAGCAAATGTAGCTTTTTTCCAGATCACTTAACAGCGATTAGAGTGTTGTTCTTTCTTATTTCAAAAAAAATCTTCGCGATTTTTGCTCGCATACATTCAGAACAAGGTGGCTTTCTCAAGATAAGTTTTGTTAGTTATATCACGGATACACTAACATACGCTGTTTAATATGCTATCCCTAGTACAGGCGCGTAGCCAGAAATTCGCAATGAGGAGGGGCTGTTTTGAGGGTCTGGGGATGGAGCCCCCAGCCGCTGGAGGTCTAATGGGATCTGGGGGCCAAGCCCCCAGCTGCCGGAGGCACGGGGGTCTGGGGGCAGAGCCCCTAGCGCCCAATAATTTTGAATTTTTTTGCAAAAATAACTTAATTTTAGGGCTATCTTAATAAAAATAATGCTTTTAAAAAGTGGTATAGAAATCGGCAGCGCAACATGATTCAACTGGTTGCATTAATGGGCTATTTGGGAGGTGGCTAATGATAACATTGCAGTTCTCTTGTTTACATGCTGGTAAATCATAAAATCCCATTATTCAATAAAACTCACACGGAGTAATCTATTTCGTCTATACTTTACAAAGGAAAATAATTGGGGGGAGGCTAATGGAAAGAGATCTGAGAGAAATGATTGGTAATTAATCAACACTGAATAGCCCCCCTCTTCTTTATTTCTGAGTTTATAACATATTTGTTAATAAAACCTATGTTTGGCGTTTTTACACTAGCGATCAAATTTGATTGTTTATTATTGGGCATTTTTAAAAGTTTTTACCGCTTTTTGACTTTAATTTTTGAAAAATTAGCCTCTCCTGACGATATGTTTCAAAAGATGCTCTAAATCACTTTTTAGTCCATTCCTGCGCAAAAAACAGTCCCGAAAGACCTGAAAACGTGGTATTTTTCTTATTCTGCGTTTTGGTTGACAGGCCAATGGGGGAGGCTATAGGCCCCACACCCCCCCGCTTCCCCCCTGGCTACGCTGCTGCCGTGGTAACTGTATTACATTTCATTATCACGCACATATACTTTTTTCCGAGTCCATACTCAGATAAGCACGGTCATGAGTTAGCATTAGCAACTCAAAAATGTTTGCGTCAGGACCCCGGATCCCTTGTTATGGCTGGTGATGGTTTTAAGGCTTTGCGGTTTGTACCACCCGCACCGGAAATATTAGCAGAAATAAGAATAACAATTCTACACTGCCTTTTGCCCCTCATTCTCCGATTAAAGCTTTCACACAATGCCATTTAAAATAAGGTTTACTATGACTTGGCAATCACAATATATGATATTTTTCAAATAAGGAAAAAAAAAAATTTGAAAAGCTAGAATTTTTGGTTATGTTTGTTTGGTTATTTTCCTTTTCAACCAATCAAAACATAATGCTGTCCTTGAGCCAAGAACAGGACATTTTTGAGGACTTGTAGGCAGTGGCGTAGGAGGCGGGGGGTCCGGGGGGGCACTGGCCCCTCCCGCTTGGTTTTAAAGTGTCGAAATTTCGGGCAATTTTATATTATTTGGGCAATATTGCATTAAAATTTTGGGCAATTTCATATTTTTCGGGCAAGTTTGCGTCAAAATTTCGCGCAATTTATTATTCATTAAACCGTCTCAATTTCAGTGAAGACTTTTTTTTTGAGATCACCTTAATTTGGACAGAAAAAACCGATCACTTTCTGGGCAAAATTCAATGTCATTTTTCGAGAAAAAGTTTGGTGCCCCCCCAAATCCTTTTGAGCTCCTACGCCCATGCTTGTAGGCTCCAAAGTCAAGGACTTGAGCTTCGAGACCAAGGACTTCAAAATGTGTCTTCGAGGACTCCACCTCTGATTTAAACTTTGTTAAACAGAGTGCTACTTGGCAAAAATTGAGATAGCATTAAACAAAATCTCTAATAACAAGTGGCAGTGTCTTCATGGGAGTTGGGTCTAGAAATACCAGAGGTGGAGTCGAGGACACAAGGCTCGAGGCCAAGGCCAAGGCCAAGGACACAAAAAAAATCCGAGGCCAAGGCCAAGGCCAAGGACAGCCTTTTCGAGGACAGAACCTCTCGAGGCCAAGGACAGGAACGCTCGAGGCCAAGGCCAAGGACCAAGGACACAGGCGCAAGTGTTCTCCGAAAAAAAAGTCTTCAAAAATTTTTTTCAGGCGATCTCCAATTGATTAGCGTACCCAGAATTTTTGATTGGGGGAGGCTTAAACCACAAATCACATGCAATGACGTCATCAAAATTTTTCCAAAGAGGAAGTTTTTGTTTGACAAAGATATCGTAGGATGGAAGATCTGAAATCGTTGCCTGTTGGCACGTAACCCGGATTTTGCAAAGGGAGAGGGCTTAAACTAATAGCTGAAAAACGCAAATATTTAACTTTGGAAGCGTGTTGAGAAAGCTGGTGTAACTCAAAGGTATCACAGACGGGGGTCTGGGGGTGGGGGCCCCCATCCGCCGGAGGCTTTGGGGGTCTGGGGGCGAAGCCCCAAGCCGTTGGGCGATTTTTTGTAGTTTTTTGAAAAAAAAGCTATTTTAATGCCATTGAATCACATATCGCAAGTGTTCAGAGCCATTTAAAAGCACTAAATTTTTGCCATTTGAAAGCCAATTGAAAAAATCAAATTGTTTAATACTCCTTCTACTTGCAATTTAAGTCCAAAACACGTTTAACATCTTGCATTTTGGAGTTAAATTTAATAGTAAATGATTTGGTCCAGGTAGGGGAAAGCAAGGTGCATTGTCTCTTGCAGCATTTTAGCAGTAAATAATAATCCCCGGAAGATTTTCCTTAGAGATTTAGTTTTGTCATGAAAATAACCAGTTAAAGCAGTACATGTTCGGCCATCCCCTTCAATTGAAGTTCAATGATTCGTTCAATCAGCATTTTCAATGACTAATTTTTTTTAAAGTATTTTGTGCATAAAAAGCGGCGAGGTTGGAGGTGAATTACTGAATTGTTATTGAAAATTGGTACGATAGATGGTTACGTCTACTAACCATGTTATTGCTGGCAGGATTTACTTCGCGCTAGGCCCATGGCACTTGGGAGATTTTCGCAACATCTTTCTGCCAAATATAGGTGAAGAACAAAAAAAGTCTTACGATTTTAGCTTGGGGACCCTAGCTGGTACTCAGGCGCGTAGCCAGAAATTCACAATGGGGGGCTGTTTTGGGGGTCTGGGGGCGGAGCCTCCAGCGCTCGAAAATTTTGCATTTTTTCGCAAAATGAACTTAATTTTAGAGCTATTTTAATAAAAAATATTGCTTTTAAAACGTGGCGTAGAAATTGGCAGCGCAACATAATTCAACTGCTTGCATTAATGGGCTACATGGGGAGTGGCTACTGGCTAATGATAACATGGCAGTTCTCTTGTTCACTTGCTGGTAAATCATAAAATCCTATTATTCAATAAAACTCACTCGGTGTAATCTATTTCGTCTATATTTTATAAAAAAATAATTGGGAGAAGGGCTAATGGAAAGATATTTGAGAGAAGTGACTATGGTAATTAACTAACACTGAATAGCCCCCCTCCTCTTATTCTTGAGTTTATAATATATTTGTTGATAAAACCTATGTTGGGCGTTTTTACATCAGCGATCAAATTTGATTGCTTATTTTCGGGGATTTTTTCAAAGTTTTCATTGATTTGTGACTTTTATTTTTGACAATTAGCCCCCCCCCTGAATATATGTTTCCAATGATACTTTAAATCACTTTTTAGTCAATTCCAGCGCAAAAAACAGTCTCAAAAGAGCTAAAAACGTGATATTTTTCTTATTCTGCATTTTGGTTGGCAGGCCAATGGAAGGGGGTTATAGCCCCCGCCTCCCCCATGGCTACGCTACTGCTGGTACTGCGTCATATTATGGTAAATCCGGCCCTGATTAATGCATTACGTTCACAAAAAGGCTAGATGTGGGTCTGAGATAGCAACTTTTAGGACAAAAACTCTCCATTTTCTTCGGGTTATACGTTTAAATTGGCTGGCAAAAATAGAATTGAGGGGGACCCGGCGCCCCTGGCCTTCAATATTGTTGTTATAGTTATACTGTTGTAAACGAAAAATGCTAAAAAGAAACTGAAACTGAAGGAACTATAGGGTTTTTTTGTCACATTTTTGTCATTGGTGAAATTTCAATTGGGAAGGGGCGGACCCCCTGCCATCCTCCCCTTGGCTACGTCTATGCTCCAAGTGAGGAAAACAAAAAAAGTGCTCGCAAATTTTCCGCGAGGTTTCTAGCGCTTTTCAACGAAATTTCAACTGTTTAAAAAATAGTATTGTCCTCGAGCCGAGGACAGGGCAATTTTCGAGGACTTGAGGCTTCGAGGCCAAGGCCAAGGCCAAGGACTTGACCTTCGAGGCCAAGGCCAAGGCCAAGGACTTCAAAATGTGTCCTCGAGGACGTCCTCGAGGCCAAGGACGTCCTCGAGGACTCCACCTCTGAGAAATACAAATCTATTCTATTTTATCTAGGAGCCTGCACAACAATGCTAGGTCTACAAATACAAAATAATCTGCATTAGGCCTAGTTGTTTGAGAAACAATGCTAGGTCTACATGTTGTGTGCATTTTCAAATCTAAAAGTCTCAACCATTTTCGCAGGAAAGGCTTTATTTCACCGGAAATTTTTATCTAGTTTTTTATTATTTCTTACTCAAATCTAACCCAAACTCAAATAATTACTCTAAAACTATTCCCAAATCGAACCCTAACCCAAACCCTAACCTTAACCCTAATCTTAACCCCTAAAAAAGCAAATGAAAAAAGCGCGGATGAATATTTCGCATTTTCGTTTTATTCTCTTTAACTTGAAAATTTTCGGTGAAATAGTCACTCCCTTCTCGCAGCACTGTCATAAAATTACCACTGATACCTGAACACCGCAGTTTGCAACTATGTTCTGCTTGGCAGGTCATATAACTTTATTATCTCTGTATCAGTAACTATAGGCTATTTTAAAGTACTGTTTTGAAACGATGCTTCGTAATTTCTGCCTGGCACGTCTTATCACTTTTGGTTATCAAGTAGCTGGCTATCTATACTGTGTAGACCTAGGTCTACTTTGAAGCGAAGTTTCATCATGGATACTAGTATTTATTGCGAATTGCCAAAAATTTCTTTTTAAAACAAATTTAAGAACAACATCCAACTATTGCACCCACTTAACCCAATTTAAGCTAACATTGTAAGAAAACTAACCATTAAATCAGTGTGGCCTACCGCAGGACCTGATCCAAAGCAGTTTTTAAAAATTCGTTAAAGGGAAAGTCCCCAAGTAATTCTATTTTATGATTGGTCGATTCCGGTTGTCTGATTGTATTCATCCGCATTTTAGAAGCCAAATTTCAGGTCAAATTAAAAAAATACTGCAGGAAAATAAGGGGAGAACTTTTGCATGTGAGTTTGTGAGATGAAAATCAATGCATTTAAGCAAAAAATAAGTTGCCACTCAAATTTTTTTACAAGGTGAACGCTAGAATTTACAGCAAACGGCCTAAAAGGACCAAACTCGCGGAAGATACCGGACTGACTGAAAACCTTGTTTTATTTTTTTTGAGATCACCGTTTCGAAGGACAAAATCTGAAGAACTTTTTTTTAGAGATCACCATTTTTAAGGGGCAAAATCGGCGCAAAAACTAATGGTCTCAAAAAAAAAGGTCTTCAGTCAGTCCAGTTGTATTCAAGTCGGCGGGAGTTGAACGCGAGTGTGGACGGAAGGATATCGTTTTTGGTTGGTTTGGTCTTCGATTAATGCTTTTAAGTTCTGCGCATTGAAGAAGAGGACATTTAGCTATTTTTTGGGTGTCCTCGGAGGACAGTTCATTTTAAACGGAAAAAGAGGACAAATCCTCTTAAAAGAGGACGTTTGGTAGCCCTATGCTGATAGTAATTAAAGCCTTGCTAAGAATTGTCATGCTTGATTAGTTAAAAGCACAAATACAGTATTTTACGAATTAGAAAGCAATCTCAATATTTGCACAAAAGTTGCTGAATTGCGGACTAAAATTAAAAATAGTCCGCAACCGCAAGTCCACAATTTAAACTGCCAAAGTCCGCAAGTCCGCAAATCCACATCTTTTTTCATTAGTTCGCAATTACGGACTTACGGACTAACTTGCGGGCTATAGCCCCGCCCCCATTGGCATGAAGAATATGGAAAATACCACGTTTTTAGCATTTCTGAGCCAGGTGTTTGCACTGGATTGGAAAATAGCCCCCTTCGCATTTTCAAGTTTAGTTTACGAACAAATTTTTCTTTGCATTTAGTCTTTCACTGTACCGGTACAACTTTGCTTTTGGTCTTCACCTGAATTCGGACAAAAAAACGCTTCAATTTTAGGTGAAGACCTTTTTTTGGTTTGAACCTGAATTTTGATGGAAAAATTGTTTCAGATCCAGATGTATTTCTTTTTGCTACGTTGTTCTTTGGCCATGAGTCCCGGAACATCCTCCCCCCCCCATTGCAAATTTGGCTACGCGCCTGAAATAACCGATGCTTCTTCTCAATCGATTTAGCTTCACTCGTGCTGCACTGGGCAATAAAGTTCCAGGAGAGCTATAGCAGAGATGGGACCGGACAGGATTTTCTCGACCAGATCCGACCGGTAAATTTCAAAATCATCAACGGTTACAAAATCACCGGTTTCAAAATCAATTTCAAAATCATCACCGGTTGGTCGATTGTTTTTTTTACAAAAGGTTTTTGTTCACTGTTCAATGCATCTAATGAAAAATTTTCAAAAAAGGGGGGCCATAGGTGAGGTGTTAAAATTTGTGACTTCGGACAGGGGTCTCAAAAAAAAAAAACGAAAAAAATTTTTGTGGTTTTTGCAAAAACAACTCAATTTTAAGACTTTTTTGCCAAAACTTCGGTTTGAAAGACCTGGGGGCACATGACAGAAACTTCCTCGTTCGCTTTAATTAACGAGTTTTTTTTAAGAGGCGCTACCGAACGAAATACTCGCTAAACGTAAGAGGTCATTTTTGCACGTGTATGTAAAGCCTTGCGAAATCCGTTACGTCATTCTTTCTCGCTAAATTTCTTCGAGCGATTGCGGAAAGAAGTTCGAGTAAAAAAACGTCACATTTTCCTCGCCAACTTAAAGAGGATCTTGAAGCACTCTTTAAGCGTGCGAGAAATCTTTTTGGTTTAGAAATTTAATGGCGAAACGTTGAAAACTTATAACTCATGCGAATGTTTGCTGAAAATTAATTCAAATCGTCGCTATGTTTGCTATTAAACAACTAAAAAAAAGCGAATTGCATTGAGAACCATTTGCTGTTTCGATTGATAAAGAAATGCTAAGTAATGCAAGTTGACAAAAATAGCAACACACTCCTTTTATAGAAACGATTTTCTAAAACACGACCCAGATAGCAAGTTCATCTGGCCCAGACCAGGATTTTATCGGGCATGCCATGGCATGCACTGAAACTGCTTGTTCCAGATCTGGCCCAGTTCTTTCCCAGATCTTTCACCACAGACAAATTTTTATCCATTCTTGCCAGATCTGGTCCAGATGTGCTTCATAGTGATTAAAAAATTTCAATATTTGCGTTGCTTATGCCAGATCTGACCCAGACCATTTGACACATGCTATGTTTTTTGTTTTTTTTAAACACGAATGACTTTGTGTAATGCAACAAGTTTGGTTCATAATTTACAAAATATTTCTTAACTATTATGGTAAAAAGGAGAATAGTTTGTTTGAGTAAGCTTTAGTTAGTAGCGTACGCAGAATTTTCGAAAGGGGGGGCCAGAAAATTTGAGATTAATGAAGACCAGAATGAAAATTTTGCAGCCCAAAACTAAGTCCGTTTTTCTGCTCAAAATTAGGTGAAGACCAAAAAAAGGTCTTCACTCAAATTTAGTCCGGTTTTTGGCCAAAAAAATGTCTTCGCCCACTGTTTCTGTGCTCAAACTTTCTGCCCAAGTAAAAAAAGGGGGGAGGGCATGCCACAATTTTGCATACTTTTCTACGCTAATTATACTACCCTGGCGACCCAAAGGAGAGGGCCATGGCCCAATGGCCCCACCCACTAAATACGCCCTTGGCTTTGGTATATTGCAAAGGGCCAAAAATTGCAGTTTTGAATGTATAATGATGCAAAATGGGAATCATTTATTGGTAGGGGACATGGCACTTTTTAGATGGGAAAGTTTTATTGGAACAACAAAATTTAAGCAAAGAAAACGAAGAGTGTTCATGTATGTTTTAGTTGTCAAACCTACTGTTATTTAGTCCCTTAATGAATTTTAATAAATCAACAATTACTGAGTATTGAAGCAGAACAACGTCAACTTCTTTGAAAAAAGTCCTTTTAAACGACCACTGTAATTCCGGCGGAATAATGCGTCTACGGTAACGCGAATCGAAGACGCGCGGTCAAAAAAAGGAAAAAAGACGCGACCTATGTAAAATTATTCAAAGGGCAAAACTTCAAAGTTCGTCCAAAAACAAACTCATGCTAATAATATTAACTTTATAGTGCCCCCTATTCGACCATATATTCTGGAACGGGAATTTAACGCTCTACTCGAAACTGGGTTGCCTTTTGTCAATATCGTGGGGGAAAGGGGCTCAAATTTACCTTTGTCGACACCCACTTTGGCGGCATTTTCGAGTTTTTTTCAGATCGAGACCAACTTCGTATTTCGTCATATTTCAAACTTATTCCGATGATATTAACTTTATAGTGCCCCCTATTTGGACATATATTCTGAAACGGAAATTTAACGATCTACTCGAAACTGGGTTGCCTTTGGTCAATATCGTGGGGGAAAGGGGCTCAAATTTACCTTTGTCGACACCCACTTTGGCGGCATTTTCGAGTTTTTTTCGGATCGAGACCAACTTCAATAGTCGTCATATTTCAAACTTATTCCGATGATATTAACTTTATAGTGCCCCCTATTTGGACATATATTCTGAAACGGAAATTTAACGCTCTACTCGAAACTGGGTTGCATTTTGTCAATATCGTGGGGGAAAGGGGCTCAAATTTACCTTTGTCGACACCCACTTTGGCGGCATTTTTGAGTTTTTTTCAGATCGAGACCAACGATGTGGCGCAGTGACTAAATTCGTGCTAGGGTGGAGTAAATATCCGGCAGAGTGTTTTAAATTTTCCAACAAAGTAGCCATAATGCTTAGCATATTACTCTAGTTTAAAATGTTTATAAATCTGTAATCAAAAAGTATCAATTTTGCACTTTTGTTTTAAATACGTATATGTCCGCTTTGTCTGGAATTAGGTACCCTATCAAAGGTAATTTCGGACATGTACGTTCAAACTGATTTTTGTATCCATTCCTTAAATATTTTTTTGAACCGACGTGAAAATACTAAAGTCCAATATTGAAATGCACAATTGAAAGCAACAGTTTTGGAAATGATTGTAGTAGAGAGCAGACGGAGCAAAAATAGCAGAATTTTGTCTGGAATTACACGAGGTAACCCTATTAGGTCTGTTAGGTAATGTGACTGTGTGACAACGTGTTTTTTGTATGTGCTCGACACTATTTCACCTCTGTTTGTTTTTGTATAATATACATTCAGACATTCAGTTATTGCTTTTTTCGCACATTTAAGTGTGTCTAGGTGTTATCCTAACACCATTGTATCCTTGCCAAAAACTTTATCCAAACTCAAAAGTCTCATCAGACATTCTTGTCTACAGTACCAGAGTACAGGCTAGTTCTGAGTTGATGGCCTAGGCTATACCGTCTGACTGTAATCCTAACCAAACTCTAAAAATAATTCTGAAATCAAACCCTTACCCTGAACCTGTACCGGTATCGATAATGATTAAAAAAATAAAAAATACAGTCGAATCCGGTTAATTGCATAGTCAATTTGTCAAGCCTTTTTATGCGATTAACCAAATTATGCGTTTAAGTGAAAGTGCGAAGTTCACATGATGCGCGATGCTCGTTACGCACAAAAACATCACACGTCATACCTACAAGCGCATACGGATGCGATCATCTTATTCTTACTCAAAAACTAACGCAATCGTCTAATTCTTACTCAAATAGTAAACAAAAACAAGCCAATGAAGGATTACAAATTTGTTTATTAATTTCAAGCAAAATATTCCGCGATAGTTGTTTGTTTAGTTTTATTCTGCATGCTATCTTGCATTTGTCTTTTTAAACGAAGAAATGTGTCCATATTGGCCCTTTCAAATTGTAGCTGTCGCCAAATTTAGTGATTGTTAGTGATTGCAAAATGGCAGCCGCGTGTTATTGTTCCTTATCGGTAATTGTCTTCAAAGAACATCAATCACATTGCCTTGTTTTGATCTCTAATCGGCGGCGGCTTTCATATTGCAATGTTGGCAATCGGCGAGCTTGTTTTGCGCTTTGCTATGGTTTATTTCCGTTAAGACTTTGAAACTGTCCGTTTCTGTCGCATATATTTTGAAATGTTTTACACAGCTATTGAATAAACCCTGTATTTCTATTCGTTTAAGCGGATTATGCATTAAACCGCTATGCGATTAACCAAACTATTTTCTTAAATGGTTGGCTATGGTTTGGGATTTACGATCTTCATGCGATAAAGCGGATTATGCGATAATCCGGTATGCAATTAACCGGATTCGACTGTAGTACATTTAATGAGAAAATAAATATCTAAGCACTCACTCTATGCTCTCTTATTCTGTTTATGAGTGTTACTGTTATTGTTAATGTTTTCAAAAACTGCCCTATTTTTAGAGATTACTGTTAAAGGTTAGAGCTATGTCTAGAGTATGGGGTTAGCTGGGTGCTAAATTAACACTTGGCCCAAGCAAGCTGAAATCACCTTGGGCAACTTTTTTTTTGGTCTAACTTTTCCAACGTGCTAGCTAATAAAATAGCCTACAGGTAAAGCATTAAACAAGATTAAAAAAACACAATTTATATCTGCTCTTGTAATAATAGAATTAAGTATGTTGGCAGAGAAAGCTGTTGCTTGCTTTATTTTAGTTTAGTTACCTGTAAGTAGGCCTACTTTACAATCATCACAATTAGCACTTTGCTTAATTGTCTGCCTATTATTAACTGCAATTAACACATTATTCGCACACAGATATTTTTAAACTCATTTACCTAAATGCTGCTTTTTTTTTTTTAATTTTCTCATGCTTGTTGCGATAATTAACTACTGTTTCAGATATCACAAGTACTTCTCTAAGCTGCATGAGGAAAACATCAAGAATTTTGCTATTTTTTTGTAATGATTATTTTTAAGATCTTGACCAAAATGCTGCTTTTGAAAATTTTTTTTTCCATGCTTGTTGCGATAATTGACTGCTGTTTCAGATATCACAAGTATTTCTCTAAGCTGCATGAGGAAAACATCAAGAATTTTGCAAATTTTTGTAATGATTATTTTTAAGATCTTATCCAAAATGCTGCTTTTTTAATTTTCCCATGCTAGCGATAATTAACCCCTGTTTCAGATATCACGAGTACTTTTCTAAGGTGCATGAGGAAAACATCAAGAATTTTGCAATAATTATTTTTAAGATCTTAACCAAAATGCTGCTTTTTTTTTTAATTTTTCCACGCTTGTTGCGATAATTAACCCCTGTTTCAGATATCACTAGTATTTCTCTAAGCTGCATAAGGAAAACATCAAGAATTTTGCAATTTTTTTGTAATGATTATTTTGAAGATCTTCAGCTTTTTGCAAAAAATTTCAGCTCTCTAACTGGTGTGCCATAGTTTCCAAATTATTTGTGATTAAAAATGTGCTTGTAGCAAAGTTACAAACCACAACATTTTTGTTGCAACAAACTGTAAAGTAATAATTAAAATAATTACGGTTAAAAAATCATTCTTGCATAATAATGCATGATTGGAAAAAGTTAGTTATTCTCCTGCGTCACGTTAACATCTGGCATAACAACGCGCACAAAAATTTGATTTGCTAAATACGATTTGCGCTTTACTTATTTCTGATTTTGCAAACTCAGTGTTTTTTGCCAAGAAGTACATTTTGCAAATTTTTTTCTGAAGTTTGCCCTAAATCTTACTATACCTATTTGTTTGGAGGCAAGGAGACATTTAGTATTACTTGCCAAAAAGCAAGTTGTTAAAATAGTTAATTTTGACTGCTGGTTAGGTTTTTGAAGGATAAATCCATGCCAAATGAGCAAATGGGTTACACCATATGTTTTGTATTTTAATAAAATTTAGCACAGTTGTAGACCTTAATGAAAAAACATGCATGGAAAATTTTTTTCGAAGAACTCCAATTATTTACAAAGTTATGATCGATTGAAAAAACACCATTTTTGCTTGTTCCGCTTCATTGCACATGCTTAAAACTGTCATAAATGTTTAATTTTTTTACTGTGGTCATAGGAGACTTCTGAAAATTGCTAGACTGGGGTTTTGAGACCCAAGAAATCTAAAAATCTAACTTGAAAAATAATAAAAGAACAATTTCATGGAGTAACTCAGCTTTCAATTTATTTATCGCGTTTTTTGGTTGCCCAACTTCAAGAACCTGTTAAAAAAATGGGTATAAAATTTAAAAGCTGAAATTCACAAATTTAATTCTACTACCACTGCTCTTTTATTTCATATAACAAAATTGAATTAATTTGGATGCCTACCATAAAAAATTTTGTTTTTAAGTGACATGCGTTTTTTCAATAAAAATAGCATTGAATCAGTTTAAGATAAAAAGCAAAACAGCTCAAAATCAATAGAAAACAATTGAGACTTGAGAGAAAAGAATAGACAATAACTGACCCAAACATGCTAAACAGAGTTTTTATCCAAGGGAAAATCTGCAACATTGATTTCTGAGCAGTTGTTTTAAAGACAGAGCATGAACCCTAAAGTATGATGAAAGCTAGCGCATGTTCTGGCTTTTTGGCCCACTTGGGCTCTTTTATGCACATTGTGTTGTGTTACAGGAATGATGAAAAGCATATGATTGCAAAAGTTTGATGGATTTGATTCGTGTTCATTCAATCATATTTCATTATAAATTTTTGATACTATCAACTTGAATAGTTGGAAATGTATGGTAAAGCATTGGTGATTTCAATATTAAATATCAGAAATTTTTCAGGAAAAGTTCATTTCCTAGCTTTGCAAATGTTAGTATGATTTTGATTACATCTGCTTAATGTAGCACAGTTTCAATAGGCAATGGCCAACTGCTTTTTAACTGCGATATTCGTTTTCAATTGTTTTATGTTGCATCAGTAGCTCTGCAGTGTTTCCCAATAACATCAATGCAAGGAGTTTGCTACAAAAATGTGGCTTTGGAACAAAATTGAATAAGATACTTGTGCCAAAAGTGTGAATTGTCAACAAGATCCACTTTGCTTAAAGCATGTTGAATTAGTCTGTCGTAGTACCTCAGTGCTGAGAGATAAGATTCAAACCATAAAACCAGTCAAGACAAGTTTGGAAGCATTTCTCTGCTTTAAGCTAACAAATGGTGCATGTTACAAGTCTCAAGTGATGATGACACTACCATTACCGGCACATCATCCACAGAGAGTAAGGTAGAAACTCCTACCTATTCAACTATAGATGCTGAAGTTATGAACACATCATTTGAATTATTGTGCTCTATATCTGATATCACGGCCCTTATAGCGACATGATAAAAATTTTAAGCTTGTTGCAAAATTCTGAAAACTGCTATTTATGCTTTTGAGCAAAGCGACCAGGAAAAATATGTGACAAACAATACAATCCTGTTACAAAAAAAAGTTAAGAAAAAGATTGAACTTTCAGACCATTTTGCCTAGCCTTTAAGTGAGAAGGTATAATCAGCTAGTCAAAGCATCCTAATCAAATCCATCACTTTAATCTCTGGTACCTGGACAATAAACAAAGACTGCACAATATACCTTTCTTCTTCTTCATTTTTTGTTCCTTCTTCACTTGATCACCCCAAAATGTTGTGCTGCCTTTTTTCTGACAAAGTATCAGAGATTAAAGTTAGAGGTTTGATTTTGGTACTTCGGTTAGTTGATTGTAGCTTCTCACTAAAGGCTTGGCAAAGTCTGTCTGAATGTTCAATCTTTTCACTTTTTTTGTGGTACTATCGTCTTGTTTGTCACAAATCTTTCTTCATGTGCTTTCCTGGTTTGTTTTACTCAGGAGTATATTTAGCAGTTTTCATACTTTTGCTGCGAGCTTCAACGCCTGTGTTAACTTGCTTTTACTTCGTCACTTTAAAGATCGTGATATGGACCAAAATTCAAATAATGTGTTCATAACTTCAGAATCCATAGTTGAATAGGTGGGAGCTTCCTTCTCACTTTTTTTGTGTGATGATGTGCTGGTGATGGTAGCGTCATCAGCACTTACAACTTGGTAACATGAGCCAACATGCTCATCAGATCTGCTGACCTAGTACCGTATAACAATTTTTTCACTGCCCAAATGCCCATTTCTTACCTTGAAGCCGAGAAATGCGTCCAGACCTGCCTTGATTGGTTTTTAAGATTCGCATATGATTCACAGCTTTTTTTTCACTGCAAATGATATTTTGATAGGTACACAATAAGGTGATGCTTGAAGATACTTCGAATCTCATCTCGCGACACTGAAGTTCTGCAACAGATTCGTTTAACATGATCAAATTCAAGTGCTTTTTGCAAAGTGGATTTTGTGGGCAATTGTGGCACATCTCATTCAATTTTCTTCCAATGCCACAATTTTGTAGCAAACTCATTATATTTAATCATATTTTGAAACACGACAAAACTACTAATATAACATAAAACAATCTGAAATGAAAATCACAGTTAAAAAGCAGTTGGCCATTACCTATTGAAACTGTGCTACATTTAAGCAGATATGATTAAAAACAGTAAAGCCTTATTTAAAATAATGAAATTTTTAAACGTTTCGGACTTAGCTATGTCCATCATCAGTAAAAAGTAAAATCTAAAACAGTAAAAAAGTAAAGAACTAGTCTCGAATGAAAGTTTACACATTTCAGTAAAAGTTATGCATAGCGCTGCAATTGAGTAAAACCTGCTGATGTAAACAATCTGCTGTTCCTCTGCTAAACACACTAAGTAATTCTGTGATACTAGCATCGTCACAGAATTACTTAGTGTGTTTAGTTTACTTAGTTAATCACAGAATTACTTAGTGTGTTTAGCAGAGGAACAGCAGATTGTTTACATCAGCAGGTTTTACTCAATTGCAGCGCTATGTATAACTTTTACTGAAATGTGTCTTCTTTCATTCGAGACTAGTTCTTTACTTTTTTTACTGTTTTAGATTTTACTTTTTACTGATGATGGACATAGCTAAGTTCGAAACGTTTAAAAATTTCATTATTTTAAATAAGGCTTTACTGTTTTTAATCAAATTAAGTAAAACTGCCGTTCAATCAGTCCCGAAGCAGATATGATTACAACAATATTAGCTTGCAAAGCTTGGAAATAGTATTTTCTTGAAAGATTTCTGGTTTTTAATATTGGAATCAGCAATTTTTCCACCTACATTTCCAACCATGCGAGTCAATGTCCTCAAAAATTTAATAAAATATGCATTGATTGAACACGAATCAATTCCATTTCAAACTTTTGCAATCATGTGCTAGATATCATGGTACTTGAGTCTTCATTCTTTGCCTTTAAAACAACTACTCAATAATCGGTGTTGCAGATTTTCTAAGGCCTAAAAGATCTTCAAGATAATCATAACAAACAAATTACAAAATTCTGAACTTTGGTTTTACGCAGCACAGGGTATAGTTGTACTTGTGATATTTGAAACAGCGATTAACGCAGCAAGCATGGAAAAATTTTTCTTGAAAACAGCCAAAAAGTTGCAAAGTGCGTCTGAGTATCGAAAAGTTTGTATGCAATGAAGAAGTGTTAATTGTAATGGTTGCAAAGTGCTAAAATGAACCAAGTAACATCTTTCTCCACTTGCATTGTATTTTATTCCGACAAAAAGCGGACCTAAATTGCATTTTTAGATAATCTTGTTTGATGTTGTGTAACATGCTGTATTTTTTTAGATTGCCCGTCAAGCAAGTTAAGCCGAAAAATAACTTGCTTGAGGCGATTTTAGCTTACCTCGGGCAAATGTTAATTTTGAACCCTGCTCGGGCAAGTAAACATTTGATATCGCTTGCACGATGGGCAAGTTGATGAAAAAAGTAATTTTGACCCCTGCTTTGTTGTAATGACTTTGTAACATCACTGGCAACTAAGCTAAAGGAGCTAAGTAATTAAAATCTGTTAAAGATTTAATGGTCAGATGGTCCAATCTGAGCATTTGGCAATAAAAAGATAACAAATTTTTAACATAGTTTATAACTTTAAATGAATAAAACATCTATATCAATACTATAGACCAGGGGTGTGCAAGCTTTTTCAATAGCGAGCCAAATAGCAGTAAGCACTATATACTTCGGGCCGCACCTTTAAATTGGATATTTTACCAACTATTAATATTGCCATTGTTAAAGATAAAACTGCAATAATATCAAAAACAGTAATACCAGTAGTTTTCAAAAAAAATTGTTTAGTTAAAAAGCAAAAACATAGCAATACTATTTAATCTTCCTAGAAACAATTCAGTGAGAAACATGCAGCTGGCTTTTTTTCTGAACCATTCTATTCTAATTTACTTTAATTGAGGTGCTGGCAACCTGAAGCTCATTTTTCAAGTGTTTGTTTGTCATTACTGATCGATAAGGAGATTTCATGAAACCTATTTCAGAAAAAAATTATTCACACAAGTACGTTGAGCCAAAAAGTGCCATTTTAGAAGCCCTAAACTTTCTTAAACTTGGGAACTTTTCTTGGTCAAGATATTTCCGATAAAAATCGCCGAGATCCATTTCCACATACTTAGCCTTCAGGTCAGTTCTCTCCTGAAGATCAATCAGTTCCATTTGGATATCCATGTGGGCTTTTTCAATGTCAGTGTGAAATGGTGAAGAAAATATTTCAAATAAATGTTTATGGGATTTGAAGTCTTTAAAGCAAGCCAAAAATTCATTAAGCAATTGTTGAAGTTGATCTGCAAATTCGGTCTTTTTCTGGAAGCATTCTCATTTCTTTTAAAGTTGGAAAGTGAGCGAGATTTGCATTCTGTATGTGTGTGTGCCAAAGTCTCAACTTGTTTGTAAAACCTTTTATGTGACCTTACATTTCACACGCATACTGGGCTTTTCGTTGCAGCTTAGTATTGAGTTCATTCATGCGAGTAGTAGTATCAATCAAGAAAGCTAGATCACACACCCAACTTTCGTCTTTCCTTTCAGCCATTGGTCGTCCTTTACTTTTTAAAAATAGTACGACTTCTTTTTGCAGTTCATAAAATCGCTGCAACATGCTATTCTTGCTTAACCAACGCACCTCAGAAAAGTAAGCTAGATCTTGATGTTTGGTGTCGAGATCCTCCAGAAAGTTTTGCAACTGCCGGTGGTTAAGTCCTCGAGCTCGAATAAAATTTACAGCGTTAATGACTGGGCCTATGACATGTTTGGACTTTAAGGATTTTGCACATAGATTTTGTTGATGAATGATGCAGTGGAAAATTGTTATATCAATTTTCTCTTTCAAAGCAGATTTCAAGAGACCTTCAAATCCTATGCCAGTTCCGGACATGGCTTGAGCACCATCAGTTGCGATTCTGCATAAAGTGGATACCGTATTTTCTTGAATAGAAGCCGCCCTTGAACAAAAGCCGCCCTCGAATAGAAACCGCACAAAATGTTTAAAAATAAAAAATAGAAGCTGCCCTTGAATAGAAACCGCACTCGAATAGAAGCCACACAAAATGTTTAAAAATAAAAAATAGAAGCCGAAATGTACAAAACCGTTTCTTTATTGATACAAGAAAATACATCTAAGTAACGACACACAACAAAAACAACTCAAACATGTTATGTTTTATTTCAACTACTGTATCAATGGTTTTCATTATCATCATCAACAATGCTGATATCATTCAAGTAATTACTGTCAGTGAGACTTTCATTTCCAAGACAGGAAATTTTTGCGACATCATTGGTTGTAATCCCGCAAACCTCAAAAGAGTTTATTACAACCTCTTTTGAAACTTTTTCCCATGCCTTAACAACCCACTGAATTTGCAGCAAATGACTGGGTGCTTTTATTTTTCCACCCTTAGTGTATTCAAATTGACCTTTTCTAAACCAGTCGTCATAAAACTCACGAAAGAATGATTTAAACGGTTTGTTAATGCACACATCAAGTGGCTGCAAGTACTTCGTGCAGCCCCCTGGAATGACTGACATTACAGTGTTATATCTTCAATTGTTCCTTCCTTTCATCAGAAATGTGACATTTAAAAGAATCCCACACAAGCATGCGTTTTGCAAAGGAAAAGTTTGTCCACACCTTTTCAACCCAATCCGAAGTAAGATTTTCGTTCATCCAACCATTTCGCGTTGCTGCCACCACAACCCCGGGGATAGATGCAAGCTCTTTCTTGACTTTTGCAGCTGGAATTACCACATATGGTTTCATTTTTGTCCCATCCGCTTTTACAGCAAGACATACAGTGAGTCGGTTTTTTTCATGCCCTGTGGTTTTAATGGGAACTGTATGGACGCCTCTGCTGTCGACTGTGGTGGCACTGGGCATGTCTGCCCATATTGGCGTTTCATCCATGTTAGCGATCATGGCTGGTTGAAGACTGTTGACATCTATTTGCTTCTTGTTAAAAGCGATAAAGTTACGAATTTTATCCTCAAGATCGCGTGGCATTGATTGTCCTGTAGTCGTTCGGCGTCTGATTGACAAATTATATCTTTTCATAAAGTTAAATAACCAACCACGCGAAGCCTTAAATTCAGTCAAGCTAATTTCTTCAGCCATTTTTGTAGCCCAAACCTGGATTAATTTTGTGGAGACATGACGGTGTTCAGCTCGTTCTCTGGCAATTTTCTCCATTAACTCTTCTTCCACTGTGGAGAGGCATGGCTTTCGCCCAGCTCCATCAAGCCTTAATCTCTTCTTTGATGGTCCTGGTTGCTCGTAAGCTTCATTTATTTCCTTCTTCTTTTGCAACCATCTCCTTACCATTGACTCATCGATTTTAAACTTTCTTCCGGTCTCTCGATATGAATGATTTTCAGCAAACTTAATCACTTCGGTCTTGAATTCTATGGAATAAGCACGTCTTTTGCTCATGTTTACAAATAACTTTTTATGGAGGGTTACAGAATTTCTCCAAAACACTGCAGCTTGCTAATACTGATAACGGTAGATACAACGTTTTCAAAATAAAACGTTAGAGTGTTAGGTCCTGTGTTATATAAAGACTATATTTGAGAGCTTGCACACGCAAAAAAGCAGTTGTCTAAAACTTTTAAACAAAAGAAAGCCCAGATTTTTGTTGCCACCTAGTAATTAACACTTCCTCCGTTTGCTTTTATTTAGTGCTTTACACAGACGTGACAGAAATAGCAGCTGTTGGATTAACGGTTGGGTAGCACGTGATGACCGACTTACGAGTGTTTCACAAGAGACAATAAAATTGCAGCTGAGTTACTGTTTTTTACTGTTTCCGTTTTCCTGTCACTTATGGTGGATTACCGTAACTTGAATGCTCACTGGACACCAATTAGAAGAATAAACGTTCATATAAAAAAATAGAAGCCGCTCTTGAATAAAAGCTGCCCTCGAATAGAAACTGCACAAAATGTTTAAAAATAAAAAATAGAAGCCGCGGCTTCTATTCAAGAAAATACGGTAGGTCCAAACCAAACTCATCAAAAGCATTGAAAACCTCAGAAAGATTTTAGCACCAGTTGTGGTATCCTTCATACACTGCAGTGACAGAAGTTCTTCGGTTTCCTTCAACTCCTTGTCCATTCCTTTTATAAATATAGCCAACTGTGCCACGTCCTTCACATCGGTACTTTCATCGATTGCAAAGCTCCATGATACAAAGTTTTTCACTTTGTCTTTAAGAGTGTCACAAACATCACCAGCAAGTTCATCGATGCGACTTGCTATCGTCCAACACGATTACCTTATTTTCTCAAACTCCTGTACCATTTTAGGACACAATTCTTTTGCGACTTCAGTGAGGTACTTTTTCACAAAATCACCTTCAGAATACGGCTTCATAGTTTGAGCTATTCTCTGCGCAATTAAGAAACTGCATCGAACTGTTTTTTCATTATCAGTGTGCATTTTTTGAAACATCAAACGCTGGCTCTTCAACTGTTCCTTCAATTGCTCAACTTTCAGCTCTATGTTTCATCCTTTTAGCGTTCCGTAAACACCGTTAGCATGTTTTGAGTCATAATGTTGTTTAATGTTGTATATACTCTTTATTAGCACTTACAGTTTGCTCGCAAATCAAACGCAAGGGTCTACTGTCTGCATTTTCGATAAAAATATATTCAGAAGTCCATTTTTCATTAAAATTTTGCATCTCTTCCTCTATTTTTCTCTTTCTTGTCTCTTTTGAATTTGCAGAATTTGCCATTGTGAAGTGATGAATTTGAAATTTGCAAAACTCTTGTACATGTTGATTAGAATTAGACAAAATCGACAGATATGCTGAAACCAAAATTTACAAAGTGAAAAAATGTGCTGACAGAAATGGACGAAGAATGAATGAAGTACATCTTTGCTAAACTAGGCTGTAGCCATGTATATTGTAGTTAGGTGGAGTACATCTTAGGTGGAGTACGAATGAAGTACATCTTCGCTAAACTAGGCTGTAGCAAAGCACACAATAGCTGGTTTGCAGTACAAATCGCTCATGCCAGCATGTAAAACACTTTCTGGAAAGATCGTTATATAGCAAACTGTTTTGAACAGAACTACCGTATTTATTCGAGTGTAAGTCGCATTTTTTTGTACCAAAATATCACCCAAAAAAGTCAGGTACGACTTATACACAAATACATGAAGTGCATTGTATGACATACAAAATTTTTTAAGGTATTTCCTTGCTATCGATTTCTGCGCTGTCTCCTTTCACATGATCATATCACTGATTGCCTTCCATGCAAGTAGCGTTGCACTTTTAATGCTCTCACCTTTTTTTCACATTCTAACACATTTAGTTATCACTTATCTACACAAGTCATGTTGCGTTGCATCACTTGCCACCCTCATCGAATGCTGATGAGGATGTTCCAGAGGTAAACAGGGCTATTTGAAGACAGTGATAGCAGAGATGACTTTGATGGTTTTTAATTTTTTGTTATGAGATTGCAATGAATGAATAATGTTTAAAAAATTTTGTCGTGTTTTCCATGTCAAAAATGGGGTTGCGACTTATACACGCATGCGACTTATACTCGAATAAATACGGTAATCAAATCGAACCATATATCGTTGTGGTTACATAGCACTGTAATCTTGGTGATTACATAACACTGTAATTATTCGATATAATTAATCCCGGGATCGGGATTGACAAAGATAGGTTGAAAGCCTGTCATTTCGGGATTTGCCGGGTTTCCAAATGCTAATACCTACACTGTATGCGTAGCAGTAGGCAACCACATCCAGCTGTTGAGTACTTTTGCCAACTGCCATGTGCTTAACTGCAAATTTGAGTAGAAAAACAACCTAACTGCTTACCAATAGACTTAGCTTTTTTGTTTTTTGCACGTAATCATAAAATGACAATAACCACCATACAATGACAATAACCATGTGTTACTAACTTTCTTCACCTATGAAAACTCCAAAACCTAGCTCTACGCAGTATCGGTACCTTTCTGCCTTTTCCTCGATCGTTTATTAGTTTTTGTGCTGCTGCTTTGTGCTTTGGCGGTCGTGGAATAAAAATACAAACTACATTAAACTAAACTAAATTTCTTTGATTCAAATGCTGAATGACACAACTTGCATTTTTAACATCTAGTAGCTTGGTTTCTTGAAACAATCTTCATTAATGACGTCTTGCACCTTTCCCACACAAAAATTCTTGCGTTTTGAGCATAAGCAAATTACGCATGTTTGAAACTTAATAATGTTATCAATTCGAGATGAAAATTGAAAAAAACTTGCAAAACTTTTAGTTGGCCAATGTACTATCCAAAATAGGATAGCAAGTTAATATTACTTGTTTCTTGGCACTTGATTTTTTAGCTATTCTCTTTCCACATTTTTTGTGTCAAAACGCTTTATTTATTCTTCCATATTTTATCAAGCACCTCAAAAAACACGCGAAACGTTCGAGGGCCGCAATCTATTCAAAAATCGCAACCCTTTGCGGGCCGCACAATTTCTGGGCACGGGTCGCAGTTTACACACCCCTGAGTTACAGTGAAGATGCCATTTAAGTGAAATACGAGTATATTTGCTATACTTTTAGATCTGGTGTGCCAGGTTGATATGGTTTTTAAACTTGCATTTTAGTATTTTTATTACTATCTGATTTCATAAAAGTTTTTAGATCTGATTTGCTTTTACTTGCAAAATTTTTAATACCTATTAAATGTCAATTTTGCATTTGTGAAATACATAATGTTGTGGCACAGGCTCTGCTATACATGCAAATGCTGATCTTCATTTTTACATTGATTTCTACAATATGGTGTATTGATTGCTATTTTAAAGTAGTTGAGCAAATTATGGTGATGCGGTATTAGATTTATTAATTAAAAAAGTTAACTTCCGGTAAAATCACAAGGTATCTAATGTCAGAGCAATTATTTGGTTGTCGCATAAGTTTGTTCGTATTTATGGAACATGTTACTTTAATACATGGAATTGCACTCAAAAATTAACATAATATATCTTTGCAAATTTGTATCTGATAAAAAGATAACATTCACGTAAAAAAAATGTATCCAAATAATCATTGTTTATTGAGCGAAATGTTCCAAAATAAATCAATCAATGAGATAGTCTCCACTTTGTTCAACAATTTTGCTCCATCGTTCCGGTAACTTTCGAATTCCAAAATGCCTTCGTGGAACTTCTGAAACCATTTCTGTGCAGTTCGCTCTGTTATCGCTTCTTCTCCATACACTTTGCAAATATTCCTGGCTGCCTCAGATGCATTTTCCTGTCCATTGAGATGAAAAAGAAGTAAATGTCGGAAATGAAGTTTTTTTTCAACTTGGCACTCCATCTGAAAGGGAATGGAATAATGCTATCGAATAGACAAAATCGGTTGACAACAAATTTGAAAATGCATAAATGATTAGTATAATGTGAATATTTACGTAAGAAGTGTCACAAAAAATGATAAGCACACATAAACATCTCAATAACAAAAAGCGAACGAACTTATGCGACAACCCAATATATTATGACGTAGTGGTATCTAATGTCAGAGCAATCATGTTAGATTAGATTGTGGTAGACTCCATCCTTCATGATTAAACTGTTTCAGAGATAGTTTAGTTCAAATATGATGTAGGACCTCCTGAATTTAAGTTTATTGGCAACTCAGAAGTTAGTAACATTGGTGATGCCATCCCAGTTCTCTCTTAAGGCAATGTTGCAATTAGATTATGGTACAGCATTGAGCTTTGTTGCTATGCGTTGATCAGTTTGATCTCTTTTGTCATTATTATTACAGATGTTATAAATGTTAAGGTTGTCAATAAAAATTATAATGAGGAGACTCCTTTGTTGTGTTTAGTGCAGTGTTTCTACTAACAGTTTTGCTAATATGTGGGTACCTAATTTTCTTTAAATAGTTGTGCCCAAAGCTTTGAGAATATGTTTATGAGCCCTAAATTTTGTCTCGATTCCAATTTAGTATTAAAGTAGGTACAGTCAACTTCTGTGTTCCCTCTAACTTTAAGGCTAGTTGGCGAGTGCCCAAATTATCTTAAAAGAATTGTACCCAAAGCTCTAAAAAGATGTTTATGTACCCAAATTTTGTGTCAATCCAGTATTAAAGTATAGCAAATGTCATATTTCCACAAATTTGTAGAATTTTCTAAAGCTTTGTGTACTATATTGCCAAAAAATATTTGCCCTTGCTCCAACAAATCGCCGATTTGCTGAAAAACATCGGCTTTGTGGGAACACTGGTCAACTTCCATTAATTGACCTTGATTTGTTGCAGTAATTCCATTCCTTGACAATATGTGTCTGATGAAAGGAAGTGATTTGTATATCAAAGTCATATTTGTACTAATTTGTCGACTTTTTTTAAAGCTATGTTTATCATATTGCCAAAAATTAAGGAATTACATTATGTCTTTTCGACGCCACCTATTTTGTTGCCGACATTTTCTGCACAGATCGTTTCAGCTCCAATTCGGTGCTAGTTGGCAGTTCACTTATTTAGGGTTAGGGTTAGGGCTTTGGGTTATGGTTAGTAAAAAGCACCGAATATTGGCGCTGAAAAGGTCTGCACCGAAAAGTCGTGTACCCAAAATTAATTGCCCTTAATCCAAGAAATCACTGATTTTTGACAAAAATTGAATTAGTTGGAAGAAGACAAATTTTATTTACTGTCGCTCAGTAGCAATACACTGCAGTCAAAGATTGCTTAGAATTGAGACAGGAAAACTGTAAAAGCACTCTTCAGTCATCAAACTGGTTTTAAGTGCAAAATCTCTGAAATGGCTTGGTCAAGAAGGTTGGAGTTAACGCCAGTCTAATCAATTGATATCTGCATTGGTTAGACTTTTAGTTTTCATAAATTGCGATTATTTGTGATTTGTTGCATATTTATCTTACTGCAACCAAGCAACAATGGCACTTACCCTTTAGAAAAATTCGCTTAGAAGTTGACCAATTCTGATTTGCTTTGGCTTTTCTTGTAAATTTGCTGCTTGTTTTAAAGCTACTTAGCAGAAATAATTGTGCTTTGTACAAGGATGCAACAACGCGACTTGTGTGCATGTCAGTGTTCCTTTTAACATTCTGTTTAGTCAGCAAGTGCTTAAATTTTCTCAAAACAATTTATTGCCGATCAGTGGTCAAGTGGATAGAGCATCTGCTACTAAAGCGGTAGACTCCAGTTTAATTCCCAATTGGGTCAAACCAAAGACTATAAAAAAAGGTATTCACAGCTTCCCTGCTTGACGTTCAGCAACCAAAGGGACAGTGTGAAGCCTCCACCGTGTGTGGTAGACAAGTGAGCTGGTGGCAGCTTGGCTTGAAGATCAAAAGGTCCATTCGCTGTCTCCTGGCCAAGGCAACTTGGTGAATAAAACGTAATTACAATTACAGTAGGCCTACCCGAAACTCTAAAAATATGTTTATGTGCCTTAAATTTTGCACTAATTCAGTATTAAAGTATACTAAAAGTTATTTTTCCAAAATTTTGTCTGCTTTTCCAAATTTAAGCTGATCGTATCATTGCCAAAAATTGGCTTGCTGAGGACGCTGGTGTTGGTTGAGCCTTGATTAAGCAATTAGAACCATTGTAAAAAGGATGCTTTTACCCTCTTAGTCTTGGCCATGCTGCCAACCAATAGGTAATATCTTACCCAGCACTTCAGCAGCCTGATACACATACCAAATACCGATAATGCAATCACACCTTTTTGTTGGATTTTGAGTTGGTGAATTAAAATGCTTTAGTTAAATAATGTAAAAACAAATTTTTTACATTATTTCTTTTAAGCACGGAAGGGCTTATGTGATTAAATAGTTTAAGTGGTGCTGCTTACCAAAATAAAACTTTGTTTTTTCACAGCACACATGAATCATATATAGTCATTTTTTACACATGTATTAACAAGGCCTTACGGAGTTTTCGGCATGAGACAATTTTGTATTTAAGTGAATGTATGCTTTGGCATCTGACAGAGTTGATTGATTTATTTATTTTGGTGTCAAATATTACAAAACTGATTAAAATGAAATAAAATAAAATGCGACGCCGCAGTGTCTATTGAGAAGCCCAAAGATGGCTTTTAATCGGTAGTTTATAGTGGAAATACCGATTCAGAGACTCTGCATCAAAAGGAAAACCAACAAAAAAAAAGTAATAAACAAACTAAAAGGATAAAGATGTGAGATCCCAAGAGTGCTTGAGAAAATAATGCTATTCTAAAAATGATGTAATTTAATAATTATTTAAAAGATATTGTTTCATTTTTTTTCTAAATTGAGTTAAATTTTTTGATCGTTTAATTTCAGTGGGTATTTCATTCCATAGTTTGACGCCGACTAATTTAATTGACTTTTTGCATATGCTTTTTTTAAATAGAGGAAAGTGCAGGTTGTTTGATTGCCTTGTTTGTCGAGAATAAACTTCGGAGTTGCGCTGAAAAAAAATGTTAAAACAATCAGGTAACAAACGGAATAGAGGAAATTTAGTGCTGCTGTTAAAGGTTATTTACATACTTACCAGTTAACAAGTGTCAATATCTAACGCTTAGCTAAATGTGTGTTATTAGTACAGGTCATTTTTTACAACTGGAGCTTTATTGTAAATTGCATCTTTCAACTATATGAGTGGATACAAAATTTGAAAATTGTCATTTTAAAATTTCTCATTATATGATGTTGGGACATTTCCTTTTCGCCGTAATATTGGTAGTGATTTGACTTGATCACCATTACTTTTGCTAGGATGAACCACTAGCCAGACATTCTGAGTGTCAATTATAACCTATAGGTTGTTTTTTTCTGTCAAATATTCAGATTTGTAAATAAATTCATAAATCACTGCTTAGTTTGTTTAATTATCTGGCTTTTTTTGTTTTATGCCTAAGCTCTTTTTAAATTGAAAATTAAATTACATTCACTGGAAATAACAGGGAAAAAAAGCATACCAGGTTATGTTGATTTAATATTGATTCTTTTTAGCAATCATTAAACGTATAGTGTTTTAAATTCGTAAGATGGAGCAAGAATTTGATTTGGAGTATGTTGTGGTGGAATTCATCAAAGATAAATCTTTGGCAGTTATTCCAAAAAATTGTTTGCAAGAAAATTATGCTTCCTTTTCTCCATATACGAACGCACGAAAGGTGGAAAGTGCCGCTAAAAGTGGAGAGATTCCAACCAAAAATTGTAAAATATTCCAACACAAAGAGTGGTTTCAATCAGGTATGTAGGTTTGGTCACATTCAACAACTGTGGCTGAATTGTGCTGAGTTAAAGTAAAAGGGCTGCTACTTTTTTGGTTTGTAAACAAAATACTGGAGCTTAAGTCCTACGTCTTTTAAAAGTTTTTTTTTTTTCTTGTTTTAAACAGCAAATGAGCACTAAAATTTACTGCAATAATAATTTTATTAAAGATACTACCAAATAGTAAATATGTAAGATATTGTTGCTTTATGTAGAATTTGTAGATGTGGTGTAAAGTCTGATTTAAAGTATATTGAAAATTTTTAATCTTTAAATTAAAGTCTTAACTTCATGCAGATGATTGGAACAAAGCCCAAGAAAAGACTGATCCTTTGGAAAATCTCTCCAATCTGGAATTAACCGATGATGGAAATTTGGCAAAGTCGAAAGTGTAAGATTTAATTTACTAAAGTATTCTGCAATTTTCATTAACAACATTTAGATTATGACACCTTTAACAATTTCACAGTTTTACATGTTTTGATTTTGAACTAAAAGTTGTATTGTTGATTGCTTTGCATTGACATAACATTTCGAATCAAGATTATAGATTAGCAGATTGTACAGCGGCATAAAGTTACAGGTTTTCAACATTGTTTATGTAAATGGTTCTCAATATGTAGGTTTGCTTATAACAATCATGTTGAAAAATTGCTTTATGTGAAAAAAAAATGTAATTTGTTATGCTAGGAACATTTTTAAAACGATTTTATTGTTTTGAGAAATAGTTCTGATTTTTCAGACTGTCGTAAACTTTCTCAATAGCATAAAAACTTACTTTACCTCTAGGACAGTTTACTCATATAGTACATTGTCTCTGCCCCATCAAATGCCTCAAACTAGTCCCAGATTTTTTTTCGGAGTAAAAGACGCACCTGAGTTACTTTAAAAAATTTCTTATAATTGAGCGTGTGCCTAATATTCAGCTGTTTCTTAATATATAGATCAGGTTGTACGGTACTCTATAACTGAACTTCCTTCATCGTTAACTGGCTCTAGCCCATTGTCCAGTGAGCACTTTGGAAAGTTGAAAGACTGTGTTCGAGTTACTTTGAGAGTTATGTGTAGCTTTACTATTGTAAAATCTGATAACTATTGTTATTTATTATGTGCATCTTATTTATGAAAGTGGAGGAAAAGGTGCATGATTATTTTCATGTAGTTCCTAGCATGAAAGGGGTCCTCGACAACTGACCGCGACAAACTGACCGTGAGCAACGCCGATTGGCTGAGAAGGGCGATTCTAAATATATTTTTACTATCCCCAGAGTTATCTTGCCCAAAGCCTCACTTTGTGACGAAATCAATGTAACGAAACCGTTGGTTCGCGGTCAGTTTGTCGCGGCCAGTTGACTTGGCTCGGCTTGAAAGAGCACATGTGCATTGCGCAACATTTTATGAATAAAGGAGAAATGCTAGTGGACTTTGTTTATCAGGTCAACTTTTGAACTGCAGCCTGTGGCTGTCTATTGTGTTTGTTACAATATCTTTTAATTGATCACGGCCACAGAATAAACTAAGGCCAGGAAACGCTGAGGATTTGCATAAAACGCACAATGTTTGTGTCTAGAGCTTGCAACGTCTGTTTTTATTTCATTTGTATTTGGTTCCAGATTGTATTGCACCTAGACTCGCTACAGTTATGCTCCAGTTCAAAATTCAGCAGCTGATCTTATTTCTGGGTTGGAACCAATATTCGGTAAGTTGCTTTGTGCATTGTTGTTTGAGTAAGTGTGGTCTACAACTTATGGTGCTCTTATTAAGTGAACAAACAAGTTCAATTAAGTGAACAAAAAGCAAAGTTGATGTTTGCTTGGTTTATGCAGGATAGCGCAAAACCTCGCATAGCTTGCGTGACTTTAACAAATTCAGAAGACTTGTGAAATTCACAAAACAAAAAGGATAGACGTGACTTGACTTTAACAAAAGGGATAGCGCAAAAAGGTTTGTGTCAAGCGCCCAAAACATTAAAAAATTGCGATACAGCCTATGCTCAGTGTTGACTGTTAACGGTAGCGGCCCGCCCATATTTCAAACCAAGTCAAGTGCCAACTTTAGGGTTAATTTGCAGCGGTCAGCTGTCGTGGATGCCTCGTATTCATTAAATTAGTAAGGTCCCAGCAGACCGCAGATTTGTTAAGTCATGCCTGGAAGCTCTTGCAAAAAAAATCTTTATCACAAATTTTATGATTGGCCCCTGACAGTCTTGGCTTGAATCCACTTGATTTGTGGTTTCTAGAGCAGCAAAGGAGAACGTCTATGCCAACACACTGATGTCAAATAAATGTGGCAGTTTTTGCTGTGGAAATCATCTCGTTGAGACATTAAAAAAATGACAAAATTTCTGCAATCATGAGAAAAGCATGCTTTACAAAAATGGAGCTCACATCAAGAATATAGAGTAAAAAAAGTTTGTGCGACTTAAAAGCATATTGGTAATCAATATTCATCCTCCGACTTTTTTAACTTTGGATGTTTCGAGTTTTCAGCTTGTCATTTAAATACTGCCGGAAGGCACCCTGTATATAATTATTCATCCAAAAGTTCATTTAAATATAGTTTTTTTGTTCATTGCATTATCACAAGTAAAACATTTTAGAACGAATTTTCAATACATTGGAAGAAATTAAAACGAGACAGAAGAAAAATTTCAAAAAATTGTTGCGCGACAAAAAACATTCGGGTATCATGTCTGGATTTTTAAACGAGTTTCCCATGCAAACATTTAAAGTTTAGCATTGCGGTATTGGATGAAGTTTATTTAAGCTTTTTAAATATTTAGAACCTTTTGTATTACCCATTTCGTTAAATAAAACGATTTTTTTTGTATTTTACCAGACAGAGCAAATATATAACTTGTCTTGCTTATATTTTAATAATTGCACTTCTGTTTAGGTTGAGCATTTAACTGCCTTTAATGGCAGATCTCTAGCAGAGACTGTAAGCAAAATGTTGGAAGAGACCTTTGCTGTGGAGTTATCCTTAAAATGCAACTTTAGTGGCAAAGGAGCCCAGGCTAAGAAGGCGTTCCTGCAGCTGCGACTGTACAAAGTCATGTTTGGTAAGACGCATTAATTTTTATTTTCTTGGTAAAGTAATGGAAAGCCAAGGAAGGCCCAATCTGTTAGCGTGTGTGGCTACTAGAGTTATCAGTCGAATCGACTTTTCCTCAATCTTTAGCATCTAACCAAATGTTATTTATCTACACCAGGGGTCGGCAACGTTTTCGTCTCTTGGGCCACATCTAGACCCAATAAGGTTCCTGCGGTCCATCACCATTTCAATGGACCTAAAAAAAGGATTAAGCATTTTACAGCCGATTTAATGGCGATCCCAAAAAAAGAAAGGTTCTTTGCCAAAAATTAGTCACTTTACAGCTGATTCAATGGCAGTGACCAAAGGAAACGGGTCCTCGACATCCTGACGCGACCGACCTGATGCGAGAAAATTCACTCCGGTATTCTTGAGGCCAGGGACATCCTGACGCCCTAACCCTAATGTCAGGATGTCCATGGCGTCAGAATTCCCGGGTGAAAAGTCTCGCGTCAGGTCGGTCGCGTCAGGATGTCCTGCTTCGAAAGGAAACAGCAGTTCGGCGGGGTTGTAGGTGAATTTTAATCATAAAAAAGGTCTTGGGCCAGATAAAAATAAAATTGCACAGGCTGAGTGAAAGTGCTTGGCGGGCCGGATCCGGAGGTTGCCTACTCTTGATTTACGCAATTAAGTCGATGGTCATTAACTGAGTTTGCTGGCAAATAGTTAGCTCAAGTTGGAGTGTAAGAGAGGTCGTTGATATGTGCAACAAATTTTTTGTTGTTCTTACTCTTATAGAAGTTATTCAAATACAGCTGAATGAGTATCGTTTTGCTGCTGCTCCGGTTACTGATTTTTATGTATCTTTACTCGAAAGTCGGTGCTATCGCGTGAAATTGTGCTTTTAACTTGGCAAATTAATCACAATTTCATTGTTTAGTTAGTGCACAGTAAACAATCAAGATATCTTGAAGTATTGTGCTGTATGCGCAGTTGCGCACTTACTCAATTTATGCTAGATCTCTGCGATATTAAAAAACATTCTGTTCTAGTGTTAAGTTTCTCATGCTATATTCTTCTTTAGCTGCTCTCCGTCGATCTTATTCTGATGCCAGCGAACGAGATTATCGTAGCACAGTGACGAATTGGTTGGACGGGTCAAAAAATCGTCACGGCGGAAGGAAGAGACGTTCCGAATCTCATGCAATTGCCAGGGATGACATTGACAGTACAGAAAAAAATTAATACCCTAGTATATCTGTCATGGTTACGTTTTCTGATGGAAATTTTTGCATCATTTTTAATTTAAGCTCTAAATGACAACTCTTGATTTTGTGCTAAAGTCGTTTTAACGCAATTTTAAATTCGACGCAATTGCAAATCAGTGAAATGTTTCGAGTCCTACTTGGTTTTTAAAATTCAAGTTTGACAATTATCACTTTCCCACGTATTTTGCTAATGTTTGTGTGATCGCCTTGTGTATTGTGAAATAAAGCTTTGATTCGAAAGCTAATCGCTGTCGTAATTTAGCGGTCAAAATGCCGCAGATCAATGAAGTTTATTATTTGGGCCAGATCTGGATCTGACCTGGCACGAGTAACAAGTGCTCTAACGCCCGATCAGGACCAGATGTTGAAAACCAGCTGTATTGGATTTTAAGGTGGAATGCCATAGCTGGCGTTGATCTGGACCAGAGCTGGTGGTGGTACTACCCGACCCCTTCCGAGGGATGGGGGCGCGGAGGAACTCCGCGGAGACCCAACAGTCGGGCCACACCCCAAGGTCTGGACCATAGAGAGAGGAGCCAAAGATAGATTTGCGAAGGGGTTCAGAAGCAGGACAGTCGAGGAGGAGATGATTGAGGTCCTGTAGAGGGTGTCCACTGGCACTACAATCAGAATTCTCCTTCCGACTGATCCTATGAAGATAAAAGAAGACTGTGACCATGGCAGCGAAGACGAGAGAGCTCACTGCGTATGGAGCGAGAAAGAAGAAGTTCCTCCGAAGAGACTTCGGGGACTTGGAAGTTCAGATGGGAGTGAGAGATGTGACGTCTCCAATTGCGGTATTGGGAATAACGGACTTTGGCAATAACTGGGGGGGAGAGGGCTTGGTATCGCATCAGTGGGCAGAGAGGCACCAGTTTTGGCAAGTAAATCCGCTTTTTCATTTCCGGGGAGACCTGCGTGTCCGGGGACCCATTGGAAGCTCAAAGTGGTATTGTTGGAGAGGGAGGAGGCAAGGGACCAAACATTCCATAGGGACTCGGGCAGGAGATAAGAGGGGGCTGAAGAAAGGATAGAGAGGGCTGATTGAGAGTCGGTTAGGAAAAGAACTGACTGGAATTTGCAGGTCATCAAATGGCTAGTACACCAAGCAAGACCTTGCTTGGAGGCAAAGGTTTCAGCTGTGAAGCTGGAGGCAATTGGACCGGAGGAAAAGGATAAGGAATGGGATGTGTTGCATTTGGAGCATGTTGCATACACTCCAGCGCCACCAGGACCGAAAAGGGAGGGGACAGATCCGTCAGTCCATACTTGGATATCAGAGGGGGGAGGGAGGATAGTCTGATTGAAGCAGCCTGGAGTCGGGCTGTACTGCTGCCTGTGCAGTCGGGAATGAAGGGAGAAACAGTGAAGTGGGTTGGGGACCATGGTGGAAAAGGGGGGCACGTGATCAGGGACTCGCGTGGGGATGGGAGTGGTTGTGTGGCTGAAGAACAGAATGATCTCCAGGAGGGTTTCTTCTTTAGTCGACAGGGAACGTTTTTAATTGCCAAGGCATAAAGGCTGGAGAAGTCGGGGGGGAGACGCAGACCACGTTCAAAGGAGTAGAGGGTCTGATGCTCTAGAGTCAGCTTTAGAGGAGGGAGTTGGGCCTCGAGAAGGAGTAGTGAGGAGGGGGTGGAAGAGAGGCAACCAGTAATGACCCTGCATGCAGCTCTGTGTAGAACTTCCAGGTGATTGGTTGCGGTGTTGCAGAGGAATGGGAACCATCCAGGAGAGGCATTTGTGAGCACCGGACGGACAAAGGCTTTGTAGAGTAGGGAGAGAGATTCTTTTGTGGGACCCCAGGAGGCAGTGGCAATTGAGCGAAGGGCTTTGTGGCGTGGATAGAATTTGGAACACAGGGATTGGACATGGGCCCCAAAGGATAGAGTCCGATCAAAGGTTACTCCAAGGAATTTAGGGTTGGGATTGAACAAAAGAGGGAAGCCCAAGAGGTTCAGTCGGGGTTGGAAAGTGGCTTGATGGGGATCTGTAGAGAAAAAGGAGGACTCACACTTCTTTGGATTGAGTGGAAGTCTCCATAAGTTGGACCATGTTTCTAGGACGGCGAGGGAGGATTGGACAACAGAGGAGGCTTTGAGCGGGTCTGTGGAAGAGGACCAGATGGCCAGATCGTCAGCATACAGGGAGGCATGGGCGTCCCGAGATAAATCCTTAGTGATGTCATCAACAAACAGAATGAAGAGGACTGGACCAAGAACCGAGCCCTGTGGGACCCCACGTCTGATGCGGAAGGAGCGGCTGTGGGAACCACCAACCTGGACTTTAGCTCTACGATCAGAAAGGAAGGAGCGCACCCAGAGAACGAAGCAAGGGGGGAGTTTGAGCGAGAGGAGTTTGTGAAAAAGAGCAGAGTGCCAGACCGAGTCAAAAGCCTTGGAGAAGTCAACAGAAGCCAAAATCGTTCGGTCTGGAGGTTTTTTCTTTTGGAAGCCGTCCCAGATTGATTGAGACAGAGTTAGAATTTGGTCAAGGGATGACCTACCAGGACGAAAGCCGGCCTGGCAAGTGGAGAGGAGATGATTCGATTCAAGGTGAAAAGTTAGGCGAGAAAGAATCAAGCGCTCAAAAAGCTTGGAGATGCGGGAGGTGAGGGAAATGGAGCGGAAAGAGGACGGAAAGGAAGCGGGTTTTCCAGGTTTGTGAATGGGAATGATAGTGGTAGGTTTCCAACAAGAGGGGAAGGTGTGGGAGTGCCAGGACCTGTTAAAAAGAGAAAGAAGGAGGAGCTGTGCAGGCTCAGGCAGGTGCTTTAGTAAAGGGTAGGCAATCTGGTCAGGGCCAGACGCAGTGGAAGAGGAGAGATTGCTGATGGCAGTGGAGAGTTCAGTCAAGGAGAAAGGGGAGCAGAAAGAATTGTGGAGGGAAGAAGCATCCTCACAGCTAGCTTTCCGGAGTTCATTCATGAACTGTCTTTCAGCTCTGCGCGAGGAACGGGGTGTCGCTTGAGATAGATGTGAGCGAAGATAAGAGGCGTAGTGGTTGGCAGTATCAAGAGGGGAAGTGCAATCAGGAAAAGAAGGGTCTTGGGAGGTGTTCTTTTTGCCCGAGATGGCATTGAGAAGCCTGAAGACAGCACGAGGATCAGAACGGGGAGACAGGTTAGAACAGGTGGCTTGCCAGGTTGCAGATTTGGCTCTAGAAATGACTGAGGACGCCCTACGAGAAGCATCTATGTATCTGAGGCGGTGCGACTCAGTTCGGTGTGCTACGGAGCGGGCCCTCCGTCGTTCCCGCACTGCAGATTCCGCTTCCTGGGACCACCAGGCCTTGGGGGAACGACCAAGGCGGCCAAAGGGGATAGAGGCCTTGGCAGCTTCGACTAAGAAGAGGGAAAAGGAGTGGGCAGCCTGGTGGATGTTGAGTGCATCAAAATCAAGAGAGGGAAGGTGCTCAGCAATATAAGATTGGTAAATATCCCAACTGGCCTTTTTGTAGTTGAATTTGGGAGGACGAGTGTTTGGGTGACGAACTGGAGAGAGGGGGAGGACAATTTCAATGGGGAGATGGTCAGAGCCAAGACCAGGGAGAGTGCGCCACTCACAATGGGGAGCGAGAGACGCAGGAGCTAACGAGATATCAGGGGAAGAACGGCTCCCAGTGGAATGGTGAAGGAGCGTGGGAGAGGCGGGGTCATTCAGAATTTCCAGACCGGAGGAAGTGATCCAGCGAAACAGGTCATTTCCGAGCGGGTTAGGGGGAATGAGTCTGTCCCATGTTGGGTGGTGAGCATTGAAGTCTCCAAGGATAAAAGTGTCAGTGGAGTTAGGAAGGATGTCAGGATAGAAGGTCCTGGTGCGAGAGTCAGAAAGAGTGTTTCTGATGGGAGGGGAGTAGAGGTTAAGAAATTGAAGAGGAGAGTGGTTGGAGAGAAGAACTTTAACACAGGTGTAGTCTGAGTAGGGGTCCTGGGAAGACAGAGAGGAGACAGAAACAGGAGAGAAAGCCAGGTCAGAGTGGATGAGAGTGAGGACACCACCACCAGTGTTATGAGTACCGGAGGAAACAGGGCCTTGTCTACCGAATGTCCGGTCCGTGCGGAGGGTATAATAACCAGGGATTTGGAACTTTTTGGTTGAGAAAAGATGTGTTTCCTGGAGGAAAATGAGGTCATAGTGGTTGCCAGAGAGAAAAGCGATCAGTTCGGCACGGCGGGAGGAGGAAAGACCGCCGGCGTTCCATTGAAGAATTCCGAGATTTTGTGAGAAGCGTGGATTTCCTTGAGGGTGGGGTGGCAAGTTATGGACCGGCTGTGAACCTATGGGCGGTGGTGATGAGGCAGGAAGGGTGAAGGCGGAAGGAGGGTAGGTGTTAAGGAGGGGAGGATGTGAGGGGAGAGGCAGAGATGAATCCATGAGATCTGAGCAAGCAAGTGGAGGGTGTGTGGGTGGGGGCGGAGCTGGAGAGAAGGGGCGGGGGGACGCTGGCTGGAGGGTGGGAGAGGCAAGGTCCCCATTAAGACAAGCAGGGCAATTCCAACCCATAGGGGAGCCGGCCGCGCAGATTTTGCGAAAGTCAGCCCGAGTCAGAGAGGAGCAGGAGAAGTGCACCCACTTGGAGCAGGTGGAGCACCTTAAAAAATCCTTACCAACCTAGAGAGAGCAAATGGAGCAAGGGTAACGTGGGAGGCCCCGAAGTGGACGTGATTGGTAAAAGCCAGGTGGTAGTGGGGGAACCCTGGGGGAGGGGGTGGAGGGGACGCAGGCGGCGTAACAAGGAGACTGGTCTGAGTGGGGGAGCCAGTTGTGTTTTGGGGATGGCATGCTGGGCATTGCCAGCCCACTGCAGTGCCAGTTGCACAGATTGTGCGAAAGTCAGCACGGGTGAGGGAGGAGCAAAGAAAATGCACCCACTTAAGACAAGCAGAGCATTGAAGAGAATCTCTGCCCACATCCAGATGGCAGATGGAGCAGGGGTACCTGGGGTGAGGATGGTTGCTGATGGGGCTTGGGTTAGGGTGGACAACATTGCCACTAATAAGGAGCAATGCCAGGATAAGGAGACGCCGAAAGGGGGTCCGGTCAATAAGAAGAAGAGGAGCCGCCCAGTTGTGACTGGTCAACGGGCGGCCCAGCGAAAAAACAGTCCGAGACAATGGGGGCGACCTTTCGGTCGAGCCCCTCGGGAGATCTGTCCTGCCATTTCGACCCATCCCCATTGGGGAGGGGACTGCACCACCACGTTGAGGTGGCAGGACGTTGGTGCAGGACCAGAGCTGGTCGCAACTTTTTACGTCGAGTCCAGATCTGAATTTGATCTGTCTCAAACAACAAGTGCGCTCTTGCCCGGTCAGAGCCAGATGTTAATGCCAGATCGGGGCCCGTTTAGCACGCTTGACCTGGCTTCGGCCAGGCACAGATCTGGCTGAGTGGTGCCAGGTCTGGCCCCGGTTGCTCAAAACACATGATGCCTGGTCTGGCCCGGATGTGAGCCAGATGAAATTGCTATCTGGGAAGGCTCATTTTTGCTCAAAATTTAAGAACAACTTAAAAACAATGCCAGCCTCGGCAGCAAAACAAACCAAACACAAAAAAAAAATCAAACTAATCAAAGAAACTAAAATTCGTGCTGATTTAAAACGATAAAATTTCAGTGATTTTCTTGTGTTTGCTAGCAAAATTGCAACTATTCTAAGTTATAAAGCTCTGTTGCTCTGCGCAAGCAATTGAGAAATTTTTTCGGCAGTTGTTCAACTTGAAAAAAGCTTGCTTTTTTGCTTTTGCAATTTTACGATGCTGCAAAAGCAAGAAAAAAGCCTTCACTTAAGTCTCAAGCAGACAGAGCTATAGGAATTAAACAGTGTTTCAAACATGCCCGCTGAAATTGACATCGATGCTCTCAAAATTTTTACAAAATCAAGAACAAATGAGACTGAATATTGGCAAAAAATTAAAAACAGCCAGTCTAAACTCAAGATTTATAGGACGTTTGCTGTAAATTCTAGCGTTCACCTTGTAAAAAAATTTGAGTGGCAACTTATTTTTTGCTTAAATGCATTGATTTTCATCTCACAAACTCACATGCAAAAGTTCTCCCCTTATTTTCCTGCAGTATTTTTTTAATTTGACCTGAAATTTGGCTTCTAAAATGCGGATGAATACAATCAGACAACCGGAATCGACCAATCATAAAATAGAATTACTTGGGGACTTTCCCTTTAACGAATTTTTAAAAACTGCTTTGGATCAGGTCCTGCGGTAGGCCACACTGATTTAATGGTTAGTTTTCTTACAATGTTAGCTTAAATTGGGTTAAGTGGGTGCAATAGTTGGATGTTGTTCTTAAATTTGTTTTAAAAAGAAATTTTTGGCAATTCGCAATAAATACTAGTATCCATGATGAAACTTCGCTTCAAAGTAGACCTAGGTCTACACAGTATAGATAGTCAGCTACTTGATAACCAAAAGTGATAAGACGTGCCAGGCAGAAATTATGAAGCATCGTTTCAAAACAGTACTTTAAAATAGCCTATAGTTACTGATACAGAGATAATAAAGTTATATGACCTGCCAAGCAGAACATAGTTGCAAACTGCGGTGTTCAGGTATCAGTGGTAATTTTATGACAGTGCTGCGAGAAGGGAGTGACTATTTCACCGAAAATTTTCAAGTTAAAGAGAATAAAACGAAAATGCGAAATATTCATCCGCGCTTTTTTCATTTGCTTTTTTAGGGGTTAAGATTAGGGTTAAGGTTAGGGTTTGGGTTAGGGTTCGATTTGGGAATAGTTTTAGAGTAATTATTTGAGTTTGGGTTAGATTTGAGTAAGAAATAATAAAAAACTAGATAAAAATTTCCGGTGAAATAAAGCCTTTCCTGCGAAAATGGTTGAGACTTTTAGATTTGAAAATGCACACAACATGTAGACCTAGCATTGTTTCTCAAACAACTAGGCCTAATGCAGATTATTTTGTATTTGTAGACCTAGCATTGTTGTGCAGGCTCCTAGATAAAATAGAATAGATTTGTATTTCTAGACCCAACTCCCATGAAGACACTGCCACTTGTTATTAGAGATTTTGTTTAATGCTATCTCAATTTTTGCCAAGTAGCACTCTGTTTAACAAAGTTTAAATCAGAGGTGGAGTCCTCGAAGACACATTTTGAAGTCCTTGGTCTCGAAGCTCAAGTCCTTGACTTTGGAGCCTACAAGCATGGGCGTAGGAGCTCAAAAGGATTTGGGGGGGCACCAAACTTTTGCTCGAAAAATGACATTGAATTTTGCCCAGAAAGTGATCGGTTTTTTCTGTCCAAATTAAGGTGATCTCAAAAAAAAAAGTCTTCACTGAAATTGAGACGGTTTAATGAATAATAAATTGCGCGAAATTTTGACGCAAACTTGCCCGAAAAATATGAAATTGCCCAAAATTTTGATGCAATATTGCCCAAATAATATAAAATTGCCCGAAATTTCGACACTTTAAAACCAAGCGGGAGGGGCCAGTGCCCCCCCGGACCCCCCGCCTCCTACGCCACTGCCTACAAGTCCTCAAAAATGTCCTGTTCTTGGCTCAAGGACAGCATTATGTTTTGATTGGTTGAAAAGGAAAATAACCAAACAAACATAACCAAAAATTCTAGCTTTTCAAATTTTTTTTTTTCCTTATTTGAAAAATATCATATATTGTGATTGCCAAGTCATAGTAAACCTTATTTTAAATGGCATTGTGTGAAAGCTTTAATCGGAGAATGAGGGGCAAAAGGCAGTGTAGAATTGTTATTCTTATTTCTGCTAATATTTCCGGTGCGGGTGGTACAAACCGCAAAGCCTTAAAACCATCACCAGCCATAACAAGGGATCCGGGGTCCTGACGCAAACATTTTTGAGTTGCTAATGCTAACTCATGACCGTGCTTATCTGAGTATGGACTCGGAAAAAAGTATATGTGCGTGATAATGAAATGTAATACAGTTACCACGGCAGCAGCGTAGCCAGGGGGGAAGCGGGGGGGTGTGGGGCCTATAGCCTCCCCCATTGGCCTGTCAACCAAAACGCAGAATAAGAAAAATACCACGTTTTCAGGTCTTTCGGGACTGTTTTTTGCGCAGGAATGGACTAAAAAGTGATTTAGAGCATCTTTTGAAACATATCGTCAGGAGAGGCTAATTTTTCAAAAATTAAAGTCAAAAAGCGGTAAAAACTTTTAAAAATGCCCAATAATAAACAATCAAATTTGATCGCTAGTGTAAAAACGCCAAACATAGGTTTTATTAACAAATATGTTATAAACTCAGAAATAAAGAAGAGGGGGGCTATTCAGTGTTGATTAATTACCAATCATTTCTCTCAGATCTCTTTCCATTAGCCTCCCCCCAATTATTTTCCTTTGTAAAGTATAGACGAAATAGATTACTCCGTGTGAGTTTTATTGAATAATGGGATTTTATGATTTACCAGCATGTAAACAAGAGAACTGCAATGTTATCATTAGCCACCTCCCAAATAGCCCATTAATGCAACCAGTTGAATCATGTTGCGCTGCCGATTTCTATACCACTTTTTAAAAGCATTATTTTTATTAAAATAGCCCTAAAATTAAGTTATTTTTGCAAAAAAATTCAAAATTATTGGGCGCTAGGGGCTCTGCCCCCAGACCCCCGTGCCTCCGGCAGCTGGGGGCTTGGCCCCCAGATCCCATTAGACCTCCAGCGGCTGGGGGCTCCATCCCCAGACCCTCAAAACAGCCCCTCCTCATTGCGAATTTCTGGCTACGCGCCTGTACTAGGGATAGCATATTAAACAGCGTATGTTAGTGTATCCGTGATATAACTAACAAAACTTATCTTGAGAAAGCCACCTTGTTCTGAATGTATGCGAGCAAAAATCGCGAAGATTTTTTTTGAAATAAGAAAGAACAACACTCTAATCGCTGTTAAGTGATCTGGAAAAAAGCTACATTTGCTGAGCAATTTTTGCGTTGAAAATCGCCGCTAAGAATCCCAAATAACAGAGGCGAAGTCCTCGATGACACATTTTGAAGTCCTTGGCTTTGGCCTCGAAGGTCAAATCCTTGGCCTTAAAGCCTGCAAGTCCTCGAAAATGCCCTGCTCTCGGCCGAGGACATTAAATTGTTGAAAATGATCCATGGCCACGAGCTTTTTTCACTTTATCTTGGAAATTGGCATTTCCTGGCGCGAAGACCTTTTTTTTCGTTTTGGAGAACACCTGCGCCTTGTGTCCTTGGCCTTGAGCATTCCTGTCCTAGGCCTCGAGAAGTCAGTCCTTGGCCTTGGTCTCGGATTTTTTTGTATCATTGGTCTAGGCTTCGAACGTTGTGTCCTCGACTCCATCTCTGTCCTCTACAAATAATAAACTATACTGTATCAGAAAAAAACGCTACATGAGGAGTTAAAAATGTGAGCGTGAAATTAAATATAACTATTATTGTTTGAATGGATGGAAAGATGCGCGCTGCAGTCAATCAGTTTTTCACACGACGTCATTAAGATGAGGAGAAGCTCCCATGAAAAATTTGGGCCTTTTTCGAAAAAAATAATGATTTATTATTTTTACGTTTCTACAATTGTGAGCTCTTCAGAGGGGGAGGGCGACCCCGGACAAATTGCAAATCTCTTCAAGGCCTTCCTCCTTGATACAGCCCTGCTAAGATTCTCATGTTATTTTTGCCATTAAATACCTTATGTTAAATTTTACAAAGTGACGTTTGGCGGCAGAAACGCGTGCCCTCATTCATCGATAGGCAATTAATAAGCTAGAGAAAGATATCATGTGTAAAAAAAAGTTTAATTAAAATTAGGATTGGGGAAAATGTGATAAAACTAAAGTTTTTCAACTTAACTTTTACGTTACCGGTATGTATTTTCTTTTTTAAAATTGCTTTGAAAATTTAATTGTTTCACCTCTTTCAAAATCACAAAAATTGTTTTTTTTTGTTAAAAAAAAGTCACTAAAATTGTTCAACGGAGGCATGTGGACTTTGCCCTCGCCCCCAGACCCCGTTTTTTTTCAAGGACGTGGCTTGCAAATACTGGATACGGTACCTTAATTCATTTTAAAAACATAAATTATTTTACTCTATTTTGCAATACTTTTAGATAATAATATCGTAGTCGCTATGCAAGGTTTAAAAACTATGATAACATTTTAAAAAATCTGCAAAAAGAAGTCGTTCAAACAATAAAGGTTGTTTTGGAAAACGTATTAAAACGATGGGGATGAGAGATCCATAATCACTCAAAGGACGTTTACTCTGGGGTTTTAACTGATGAAGTTAAGGTCTTAAAATTGACCGTTTCCATGTTCAGAAGTTAGTTACTCTCATTTCGCATAACGGTCTTAACTGTTTTATTACCACGATACCGCTATGGAACGTACTCAAAATTGCTGCTAACGCGTAAAACTTCAAAATAACATTCGTTATTTTTAGAAACTACCATTTTCAAATTATCATGAAAAACTTAACGAAATGCAATGTCTTACACTTTCGCGCTAAAAAACATTCAAAGTTTGCCGACCATAGCTTTTTTTAAAATTTTGTCCTTGGCTTTGGCCTCGACCAATCCTGTCCTTGGCCTCGAGAGGGTCTGTACTTAAAAAGTCGGTCCTTGGTTTTGGCCTCGAATTTTTTTTCAGTCCTTGGCCTCGAACATTGTGTCCTAGACTCCAGGTCTGCTTCAAATATCGAACACGTAACGAGCAACTTGAATGTGATGATTGATGACCACGACAATTGTGATCGGTGATATTATAGAATAAGTTTTGATTTCTCCAAACATTGTTGAAGCTTTAGACATCACCGGCAACCAGCATATTTTGCTTTATTTTTTGCACTTTCCTAAGTAATCAAAAGTGTTCTAATTTATTCTTCAATTGCTACTAGCTTCGGATGCACCCTAGGGTTAGAATTCACCTAGCATACCCATCAAAAATTGATTATTACCAAAAAATGCGATTTTGCTTTTCATCAACTCAAAAAGTATTGTGGTTTTGCAAAATTTTGACAAAAACTTCATATTGCAATTTATATTGTGACGTTTCATTCATTCGTTACGTTATTTTGTGACGTCATCATCGACCGGTTACGTCATTTCACAAGTACCCTCATCAAAAATCCTGTTTATATCTGTGCAGTTATAAGTTGATATACTGATTTTAAATATTTAACAAGCATTTGAAACAAGTTTGTTTTTGTAGTTAATTTTATTGATTTTTGTTAACTGTTTTCTAGTCAAACAAGGCCCCAAAATAAATGTATTTTGAATTTTATCTGTGGCCCAGTGCTTTCGGAAAAGTTTATGTCATTTTTGTACGTTCAAACAAATAAAGTAAACTCTTATCGATGGTTAGTCACTGAAAAATTAAGGGGAAAATTATTAAAAGCTAAAATAAATCGATGGTTAATCACTAAAAAATTAAGGGGAAAATTATTAAAAGCTTAATTAAACACAAAAGAAATATTTCGCCGCTAGTAGTGCTAGAGAGCGCTTGGGAGGATTGCTTAATTTAACTTTAAAACCAAACTAGACATTTGCGCATCTGAAAAATTGTCAAAATAAGCAAATAGAAATGATAAAAGGATTTAAATCCGCACATTATGCGGAAAATATGTAATTTTTAGTTTTGAAAATCCCCAACTTTACCCCCCATTTGCTCGAAAACTGCTGGGTAATTTTTGGAGAACTTTTTATATAAACCTCCAAGGATGAAATACAGTCTATCTGCATCAAAATTTTTTGGCCACTCAAACTTTTTTACAAACTCGATTTTTAAACGTCCTAGAATTTACAGCAAACGACCTATTACCGGTTCTAAAAAGAAGTAAGTGTGCTTTGACTTGATCACTTTTGAAAAATTTTGAAACCTTAAGACCTAAAGGACTGTTAGCATATGAGTTTACCCACCAACAACCTCAAGGGCGCTTTACTTCATTAAAAAAATTATAGTATGGAAAAAGTTGTTCTTGTTTTACATTGATCCAAAAATATACTTATATTCTGTCGTTTATTTGGTGATTGTTTTCAGTTGAAGAATTTGCTTGCGTAGAATAATCACGCATAGCTTAAAGTATCTTTTTCCATAACAATGCAGTACATACAATACGCTTGAACGCATTATTTTGAAGTAGAAATGCATCTGACGTCACATTGGTGTATTTATTACGTACTAACACAAGTAACGAATATCTCGTAAAGAAATTCGAGCGAGCCGTTTTAACGTGTGTAGGGCGAGACGGCTCAGAAATGGCAGTTAAGTCTACGAAGATTTTTTGCTCTTTAGTGCTTTTCAGCGAGCGAGAATGGCCTTTACGAGCTCGCTAGCACGTTCTGTCATGTCGCCCCTGTTTTGAGCAGCGCAAAACGTGCACAAAATAAGCATAAAAGGAACTGGAGGGCACTAGCTAAAATATTAGAAGTTCTTTCCAATGATATTATGCGTAAGGCCAAGAAAAGACGTTAAATTTTTTAGCTATTGGTGACAGATTATTTGCAATTTGCCGAGCACCAAACATCATCATCATCATCATCATCATATTTATTTATTTATTTATTTACCAAGTGACGTCATATCACAAGAAAAAAAACTGCAACTTCCTCTAGGTCTATCACCAAAGCATCGAAATATGCAATTCCTTTAAAACCAAACACACAAACTTGCAGAGTCAAAGCGATATTTAGTCACTTGGTGAGGAGACAGCGAAGGACCGAAAGGTCATCTAAGTCTACTGCCACCTCACCAAGTTAAGGTTAAAAAAAAACCAGCTTCTAGATTTTCTCAGTCTGCTACTTTCTATGATAAAAAATTTTACAAAATAAAATATGATAAAAACACTAAACTGTTATGGCATTGGCTAGAAAATATTCCAAATATAATGTGCCCCTGCAGTTCGTAGAAATGCTGCTACTTCAGAACAAGCCATAGCTAGTTAGATATATCAAAAATAAGAGCTATGTCTTTCTTGCCCAGTGTAGATTGTGGTAAATTTAAGTTGAAAAAAGCTTTTCAAAGCGGCAAGATTTTAGCATGTACTAAAAAATCTGAAATTTGTACCACTTCTACACTCAAGCTGATTAAAATGATGCTAAAATGCCAGGTAGCGTAAGTCTCTTCCACATACATGCTTTATTATGACCTGATTACGCGATTTTAATGTAGATATTGCACTTTATTGCTTTGTGCCGTCGCCCAAAGGGAGAAAGAGGACCATGGCACAATACCTCCCTCCTAAATAAGCCCCTGGGTATGCATGTCCAAACGGTCAGAGCATATTAGTTACAGATTGAAACCATTCAACAAGTGTTTTCAAAAGGTGTGGTTTGTTAATACTGTTTTTTTATAAAAAGTTTTATTTATAACAAAATATACATGTGTATTTCGGTTGGTACTTAGATGTTTTTCAGTTGCAAGAAAGGAGATTTGGTTGAAAATGAAGCTAGGAGCTCGTTCATCGGGATGAAACATTTTAATCAAAGCAGCATTCTCCGATGTAGTTTTATTTAAATTGACGTTTCGCTCCCCAGTCCGGGGAGCATCCTCAGAACAGTAACGCATTTCTCGTTTGCAAAAATACGAATGAAACTAGTAAGAAAAAATGCAGGTGACCAGGAATACACTCTTATGACGTAACAACCAAAAAATATACAACATTCGTTATTACAACATGCAATATCACAGAAAAATTATTACATCTGCCAAAAGTGTTATATAATGTGTTTTAAGTTACGTTTAAGTTACATTTAAGTTACGTTTAAGTTTTACGTTACGTTTAAGTTTTACCTACCAAAAAAAAAAAATTCACTATCAAAAACATAACATGAAAATTCATCCATAAGCATACCATAAACAACGGGCATGTTAGCGCCCTCAATTCTGTTTAAAACGATTACTTCAGTTGCTCTTTGATTTATGAAAAAACTCTCCGCTATGCGGCTCTTACTGTAATTGGCTTCCATTTTCAAAATTTTAGCTTCATCCCACGCTTTAAAATGATCAAAATCTACGATATGTTGGCATAAAGCGGACTTTTTTACATCCATTCTTTTGACTGCATCGAAATGTTCACGTTTTCTGGTTTTTAAACTACGCCCAGTCTCCCCAATATATACTGCATCACAATCACGACATGGAATTTCATACACAAGCCCACTTTTTTCAGACTCCACATACGATCCTTAGGTATGCGAAAAACAGATGACAACATACAGTGTGGTTTCAAAGCCACTCCAATGCCGACATGGGCCAAAACTCTCTTAGTAGGCTCAGAAACTCCGTGCACATATGGAATTGAGATAAAAGCGGAGTATGTGTCAGGCTTTCTTCGTTTAACACGGAGTTTGTTCACTTCAGTACCACTTGAGGCAGCTAGAACTGTTGTGCTTGATAGACTCAGTAACGACAGCACATTGGAAGATCGTACAACTCTTTCCATTGCAGAGTTAACAGAGGCCCTAGATCTTTGTTTAAACTCATCTTACTTCACATACGACAGTACGATCTACAAACAAGTTTTTGGTACTCCCATGGGTTGACCTTTATCGCCAATGATTGCTAACATGGTGATGGAGGATTTAGAGCAAAGAGCCCTGACTATTTTTCCCAACCCTCCATCCAGAGGCGTATTTAGGAGGGGGGCCATTGGGCCATGGCCCCCCCCTTTGGGTCGCCAGGATAGTATAATCAGCATAGAATAATACGCAAAATTGCGGCATGGCCCCACCCTTTGCAAGTAGGGTAGAAGCTTTGATCACACAAAGGGTATGTTTTATACGTTTGTATTAGGCTTGCACCCAACTTGGAGCAAAAAATCGAACTAAATTTGAGTGAAGACCTATTTTTTTGCTCTTCACCTAATTTTGGGCAAAAAAGCGGACTGATTTTGGGTGAAACAATTTCTTATTCTGATCTTTGGTCTCCTCAAATTTTCTGAAGTTCCTGCCCCCCCCCCCCCCCCTTTTCAAAATCCTGCGTACGCTACTGCCTCCATCAATATGGGTCCGTTACGTTGATGACGTTAACGCGATCATGGAAACGGAGCATATCGATTCCTTCCACCAGTATCTTAACATGATAAACAGCTCGATTCAATTTACTAAAGAGATAGAAGCTTCGGGTTCTCTTGCATTGTTGGATGTTTTTCTTCATCGTGAGGCTGATGGCTCTTTTACCACTAATGTTTACAGGAAACCCACGCATACCGGTAGATATCTACCTTATACATCTCACCACCCCACCGCTCAAAAGCTCAGCATTGCCCGAAACCTCTACTCAATAGCAGATAATATAATCAACAAGCCAGAACACAAATTGGCTGAGTTAGATCACATCAACCAAACACTACAAAGCAATGGATTTCCTAGACATATGTGCTCTAGCGATCAATTTCTTGCTCAGCAGACTGAATCTCACCTTCGATCTCTATCGCCTGACACATACTCCGCTTTTATCTCAATTCCATATGTGCACGGAGTTTCTGAGCCTACTAAGAGAGTTTTGGCCCATGTCGGCATTGGAGTGGCTTTGAAACCACACTGTATGTTGTCATCTGTTTTTCGCATACCTAAGGATCGTATGTGGAGTCTGAAAAAAGTGGGCTTGTGTATGAAATTCCATGTCGTGATTGTGATGCAGTATATATTGGGGAGACTGGGCGTAGTTTAAAAACCAGAAAACGTGAACATTTCGATGCAGTCAAAAGAATGGATGTAAAAAAGTCCGCTTTATGCCAACATATCGTAGATTTTGATCATTTTAAAGCGTGGGATGAAGCTAAAATTTTGAAAATGGAAGCCAATTACAGTAAGAGCCGCATAGCGGAGAGTTTTTTCATGAATCAAAGAGCAACTGAAGTAAACGTTTTAAACAGAATTGAGGGCGCTAACATGCCCGTTGTTTATGGTATGCTTATGGATGAATTTTCATGTTATGTTTTTGATAGTGAATTTTTTTTTTTGGTGGGCCACACGTAACTTAAAACACATTATATAACACTTTTGGCAGATGTAATAATTTTTCTGTGATATTGCATGTTGTAATAACGAATGTTGTATATTTTTTGGTTGTTACGTCATAAGAGTGTATTCCTGGTCACCTGCATTTTTTCTTACTAGTTTCATTCGTATTTTTGCAAACGAGAAATGCGTTACTGTTCTAAGGATGCTCCCCGGACTGGGGAGCGAAACGTCAATTTAATTAAAACTAGATTGGAGAATGCTGCTTTGAATAAAAAGAAGATTTGACCGGTGTTTCACCGGCTTGACCAGCCAGTCGAAAAATCTCGACCCGACCGGCCGGCCAACCCGACTGGTGCCGGTCGACCCAGCCAGTTTCCATTTCTGAGCTATTGTGCCTGCTTCGGAAGAAGATTGCCATCCCTAATTCCAAACAAAGTCTGGTTATCGGGAGGTAATGATTTCCTGAAGGAGTTTCTGATCTGCTGCGACAAATGCTGCTTATGGACACCTACATTTTAGTTGTGGGGAGTTAAGCTTGGTTAAGCTTTTGTGATGGTAGGTAGCGATGGAAGTGGAAGACAACGCTTAGTCTTGAGAGCTGTACCCGCTTCCCGCACTCTCACAAAAAAGCAATCAAAAAAAGAAAGTAGAGTTTCTTTTATGATAATGTCATTTAAAGTTGATAAATGGCATTGTTTGCAAACTATTCAGCAATAGCACACAAACAACTCAATAAAACAAATTGGCAGCTGCACTGCAGCCTGCAGGTAGCAGACTTGCGAGAAAAATCAACAGTTTTTTGTTTGGTAAGATAATAATTTCAAACCCAGCAAGTGAATTACAAGCGATACGAGGCCGTATCACGTATTTAGGTGGTGCTTAACAAATCTGTGTTTGATTGTCATTTACAGCTTGAGCAGTTAGGCTACTGAGTGAAATTTTTCTACGCAAAGCTCAAGGTCAAGAGTAGGGTTCGGTCTACACTGTGCGTAAAATCCTGAGCATATGAACGAGCCTTTAGTTAAGTTAAAAAAAACAAACTCGGTACCGTACTCCCGGCGAGCCGACTTATCGGCGTGCAAACTGTCGGCTAGTAAATTAAAACAAACAAAGGATACGATTTTAGGCCTGTAGGCCTACCGGTACCAAGGTATTATCTCAAGACCTTCGCCTACTCTGGCTACAGCCCTTATATGATACCTTGTTATTGTAATTAGTATACATATGCTTAGTACTTAAATTGTAGGGGGGACGCGTCCCCCCATCGAGATTGAGCGTTCCCCCATTGAGATTTAGGCGTCCCCCATCGAGATTTGAGTGCTGGTTGAAGGAAGGAGAAAGACTTACAAAGTCCGGTCCAATACAGCACCAAATTCCGCTGGAATAGTGATGCAGAAGAAAAACTTTTGATTTCGGCCAGAAAAAGCCTTTGAATTAGGCTACGGCGAAGACCTTTTTTTTTTTATTTTTGGAGATCACCTGTTTTTGGCCGGAAAAAAAACCTTAAATTTTTGTTTTCGGCCAGAAAAAGCCTTTGAATTTCGGCAAAGACCTTTTTTTTTTGGAGATCACCTAATTTTCTCTGAAAAATCGCCTCAATCCAATTTAAGACTAATGAAAATATGGGTTAAGTTCGTTTACGGTTGGATCAAACTCCCTTTGCGAAATCCTGGCTAAGCGCCTGATCTTCACTAAGGTTCAATCAAGGCTGCAAAAGCGTACCCCATCAAAATTTTACAATTTAAGTACTGCATATACTGCAGTTCAAAAGAGATAGTCGTACCATGGTTCTCCAACAATTTAAGTACTAAAATGCTGTAAGATGGTTAGGCATGCAACCAGGATTTTGTTAAAGCTTGAACCAAAACTTAAAATTTTTTCATTCTCTAACTATCTCATCTAGGCTGCGTGCAGAACAAATTAATACAACTCAAACATATCACAAACGGGTTTTCTGGGGGAGAGCCCTCGGCAGCTAGGCGGTGTTTGTGATTTTTTCAGCAAAAAAAAAGTTTTTTAACGCCATTTGGATCACACTGCACGTTTTTGGAGCCATTCAGAGAACTAAATTGCTAAAACTCGGAAGTCATTTGAAAGAGTTAAACTACCCAGCCCCCACTATCGTACGCAGGATTTTCGAAAGGGGGGGGGGGGCAGGAAGTTTGAGCGTAATGAAGACCAAAAGAAAAAATTCTCCACTTAGATTTAATCCGGTTTTTGGCCCAAAATCAGGTAAAGACCAAGAAAAAAAGTCTTCTCTCAGATTCAGCCCCGTTTTTGGCCCAAAATTAGGTGAAGACCAAAAAAAGGGGGTCATCACTCAGATTTAGCCCCATTTTTGGCCCACCCAAATTACAAAGGGGGGGAGCATGCCGCAATTTTGCGTACTATTCAATACTAATTATACCATACTGGCGACTTAAAGGGGGGGGGGGCATGAAACCATGCCCCCCCTAAATACGCCCCTGCCAGCCCCCCTTCCTTACAGGTCAAGTTGAAAGCACGCTTAAACGCTTGTATTTTGGGTAAATTTTTCAAAGTGACTTGGCTAAAGGGGTTGAAGCCCAGACCACCATGGTGTCCGGCGGCTGGGGGCTTTGCCCCAGACCCCCGTTTGTGTTGTGCTTAAGTTGCCCCAGTTTCCTCAAACGCCAAAACCACCAAAATTTTGAGGTATTTCTTGAACAAAAAATTTCAACGTCGGATTCAAACCCCCTTTTAGGAAAATTTTGGTTTCTCGCCTGGTCACACGGTATGCGCTGTAGGCAAAAGAAAACTGACCACTGCTTTTGCCCTCCCCACGTTAAATTTGGTTCCGCCATCGCTGGTTCCACCCTGGTTGCACCACTGAACATGGTAGTAAGGAAAGCAATCGAGAAATGCTGTACTCCTCCATCAAGTTTCTAGTTCACTTTGCAAAACTTGCTTGGAAAAAAAATAACTTGAATTAAGTTAATTCCTGGTTTACGAACCGGCCAGTTGGTCGAGCGGTAACACGTTAGCCTCTAGAACGGGAGGTCGGAGGTTCAAATTTTGGGCCGGTCAAATCGGACTCAGTGTTGCCTACGGCTCGCCACCGCTGTGATATTTCTTCGAAAGAAGTTGTGCTGCTTGCAGGCGCAATGCAGAATGACGCGGAGATGGGTCCATCCAACTCGTTACACGCCTCGTTATAATGCAGCGAGTACAAAAAAAGATTTGATTTAAAACTTTTACTGCAAAGATTGCGAATAGATGTTTCGATTTTTGAAATCTTATGCCACCCCATCACGATAATTGTTGGTGTCCTCGCTGTCCTGTGATCTTTAAGGCTTCGGCAAAAAAGTATCACGAGCAATATTTTTTTGTAGTTGATTCAATATTTTGGAGCCTAGAATGTTTTTTGATCTAGTTGCGGCGGTGGACATTTTTCACTCGGAATTTTTTTTGGTATGCAAAAACTTTTCTTTAAAGTAACAAAAGAGAACGGCAATAGTAGGCCTTCCGCTCTTGGATGAGGCTCGGCCGTTTTTGGGGACTCACCCAGATTTAGGGGCCTCAAACGGTGTGAATCTTGAGCCTAGCATGTCAATTTCACCAACCAAGAACCTAGCATGCCAGTTTACTGCTGAAGAATAGGTCCAAACTCGACACGAGGCGAAGAATTTTTTTGGGCTTTGATTTAGTTTTTTTCTTGCTTGGCAAGCCCATTCGTGTTTCCCAGGCCAGAAATTTTGCTCAACGGCCAAAGGGTGAGACACCAGCAAGCAGCAGTCAGGAGCAGATTATGCAGGTCGAAGATTTCAATGGCAGGTTAGTGATTTAAGTTTGCTCAACGTGTTTGGCATTGATAAATCACCGGCAGAAGTTTGGCAGCTACTGAATTGGGCAGTTTGGCATTTGCGGGCTCTTTGGCGTTAGACCACGGAGTAATCAAGATTGTAGGTCTCGAGATCGATTTTTTGTGGTTTCGGTCTTGACTGTTACGCACTGGTCTCGGTCTCGTAGCTTAAAATTGGTCTTAGGTAATTTTTGTAAGCAAAATGTAATAGTTTCATAAAATGCTAACGCCGCGTTTACATTATAGGTTTGACAACTAGGTTTCGCACCTGGAGATTAAACTTATTGCTTTTACACATGAGAAAAACTTTCAGGCAAAACTTAAAGAGTTCTTGCCAATTTGAGTGTCACAGCTGTTTTCACGACTTATACCTTAATCCATAGACCTCTTAATCCCACACACTATTCATTATGTGATCGAAGCCTTTGCTTCAAAGTGTTTGCACAATGAAGCAAAAGCAGCAAAAAAGCCTTTACTCAAGCAGACAGTGTTTTGGGAATTAAACAGTTTTGCAAGCATAGTCGCTAAAATTGACATCAATGCTTTCAAAATTTAAGAACAAATTAAATACAAATAAGACTGAAACTCGGCAAAAAATTAAGAACAGACAAATCAAAAGTTACTGATTCTTATAAAAAAAAACAGTGAATATATATGGTATGCATATTATTTTTTTGTCAATTGTCGATAACAGTGATAGTAACCAAGATATTTTGTCGCTTTGTCAACTGCGAACAAACCAACTACTTTAAAATTGGTAAATTTTGTTTATTCATAACGCATAAACTAAACGTAACAGGGCCAGTGAAGCAAACAGGAGGGCAAAGAGGGCTTCAGCTCTCCTCCTCCACATCACTTAGAAAATTTTATTCATGAATGCAAGCGTTTAACCATGTTTTGAACTTGACCTGTGTAAGTAGGTAATGGAGTATAATACAGGTAAAGGAGAGGGGCTAAAGTGGGTGGGTAATTTAATTTTTTCAATTGGCCTCCGAATCTTACCAATTAAGTTCTCAGCAATTTTAACAATTAAGAATCTTAGCTATTAAGTAGTTCTGAAAACGTGCGAGATATGATTCAAATGGCTATTTTTAACGAAAAATCGTCTAGCGACTGGGGCGAACCTCCGGCTGGGATATGATTGAGTTACACCAGTTTGCTCAGCACGACGACAAGACAGTGCAGCGAACACGAACTTTAACTCGAAAAAACTAGGTCTTTTTGCTGAACTCGCTCTCAGAAAAACAATTTTTCCGAACTCGAACTTGAACTCGAATACAACTGTCCAGTTAGGGCGTCCCAAACAAATAAAAGTTTTGAAAGTTTGTTCTGCGTCAGCAATTTTGGGATCACATCACTAAAAAAACTTCCCCAAAAAAATTTTAACCCAATCGAATGACGTTTAGGGGCGGCACCACCCCCCCCTTTTAAATAGCGCTTACCCCAAAATTTGACAATCGGTTAGTTTGGCCAATTTTTGAGATAAATATGTGATGTCACCATTCATTTTCCATGAATTTTGATCAGGAATTCGATTACATTGTTAAATAAGCTCTAATGTCAAAATTTATTTTACCCGATTTTCTTAGGTAGAGCGGGAAAAGTCCAATAATTGAGCAGAAATGTTCTGTTTTGGCATATTTTTGCTGCTCAACTAAAACTGTAGCCAAATTTATTGAAAGAAGTACATTAGGCATTTGTAGCACTTGCTAATTTCCAGAAAAATAGTTGTGCTAGAATTAACAATAAAAAACGAAATCATGCACTATCAGTAGTGCATTTCAAACACATCATAAATAACCCTATAGGCCCAGCAAAGTACAGTAATATCCTCAGTATTAAATTCCCAAACGTTCAAGTACTCAGGATATTAATATTATGAGCAATTGAGCATTATGCTCAGTGTACACTTAATTGCAGTCAACGCTTCTGTTTGAAGGCGAAGCTTGCTGCAATGCGGTGTTTACAGCCACTTTGAAATACCATCAACCAGGTACTGGATTCAACAGAATTAAGACCAAAAGTTCAAAACAAGCTATGTAGTTTCAGAATAATTGTGCGCCGGCGGTTTGCGTTAGATTGGCTATTCTTGACTGATTAAAAAATAACGTTTGCTCGCAAGTTCCTAACAATTCACTCAATTGCAGTGCTCCCTAGACCGCTCCTATCACAAGCCCGTACCCAGAGGAGAGGACCAAGCAGGAAAACTTGAGCCCTGTATGGAAAAGTTTCACATGATGGTGGTGGTGCCGTAAAGTGGCACGTTATATTAGCTATAAATCACTTCTCCAACAATCTTCAAACCAAATTACTGTATATCCTACTTTGGCTTAGGATTAGCTTTTTTAATCTCTACCTCATGTTTGAAAATTGGTCCAAATTTTCGCCGAGGACGGTGTTATTTTTTATCTTTTTAATTATGTACGAAATATGTTGAGCTCTGTTTGAATATTTCTAAGTCCCGTTTGAACAATTAACGCATCTCGCTATGAACTTACGATCCTATCGTATGGCCTGTCCATTCCATGACCAAAACTGCAATCATTTTGTACGTTTAATTTTAGTGGATTTAAAAAATAAATGAATGAAATGGTTTGTCAAATTCAGTAACTGTTGATTATGCATTGATAGTGTTGAACCATGTTGAACGGCAAATCTATCACATTTAATCTTGCTGTGTTAAGTAGACATTTTATCTGATACTGATTTAGCTGCATTATCCGTAGGCCTACAGTAACATACTAACTATAACAAAATGTAGTAATGGCATTTAGAAATGGTCATATATCAACATTCAAGAATTTAAAATGCACTCTATGGCTATGTTACAGTGATTAGCAAAATTAAGCAACTGGTCGAACAATTACAGTATAAGTGCGAATAGATATGAAGCCGATAGATTCACTTCTTGAATACTTTCTCTCCATGAACTTAGCCTGTCAGCTGTTATGTTCAAAGTCAAACGGAAGCTTGGAGGTCCAAAAAATATTCAAAAATCAGAACATACTTTTATTAAATGATATACAGCATTATTTTGTGTTCGTGTAAAAGCAAAAGAAAATGAAAAGCAACAAATCAATTCTTAAATTTTAAAAATATCAGAAAGTATAGGTGTAATTGTTCATACGAAAAAGAAAACCAGGTTGTTTAAGGCATTTAATGAATGCTTTGATACCATGTCGGCTGATTATGATTTTTGCTACATGTTTTCGTGATATTGGCATATGCTCTGCTCTTTGCAAAAGCTCTAGTGCTGATCTTTATCTTTACACATGTCTCTCTCAAATCTTCCAGCTTGCAAGTTATGTATAGTTGGCAGCTATGTGGCGTTGTACGGTCCAGCTAATCAATTACTAAAATAGTAAAAATATTTTCAGTAATTACGAAAAAGAAAAAAAAAAAAAAATCAGAAAAGAAAAACGTGCGTGCGAACGTTATTTTTTAATCAGTCAAGAATAGTCAATCTAACGCAAACCGCCGGCGCACAATTATTCTGAAACTCATAGATGGGCAAGTTAATGCAAAACGTTAGCTTCGTTAACCACTAGTCCGTTAACAAACTTCACACCTCCGTTAACGTTAATTCGTTATTTTCAGCTTTAATTAACGGAACTTAATAAAGTCCGTTAATCCGTTAACATTTTGCGTGTAATTTACATTTGTTTTTATTCACTCGCTTCTAGAA